>BGPR01020384.1:0-27934 GCA_013235015.1 Araneus ventricosus | reverse complement strand
AAAAGATAATAGGTTACACTAGTGATCTGGATAAGATAATAGGTTACACTAGTGATCTGGAAAAGATAATAAGTTACACTAGTAATCTGGGAAAGATAATAGGGTAAGTGATCTGGAAAAGATAATAGGTTATACTAGTGATCTGGGAAAGATAATAGGTTACACTAGTGATCTGGGAAGATAATAGGTTACACTAGTGATCTGGAAAAGATAATAGGTTACAATAGTGATGTGGGAAAAAATTAAAAATATTAGATGAAGGGGTGGAGGGTTCTAATAATGGGTTTCTGTTTAGATTATATTTTGAAGAGGTAACTATTGCTAACTATTTTTTACAGTTCCTTTTTTTTTCATTTTTTTATAATCATAAATTTCATTTAGTTCATTTTTTAAATAGGCAGTGAATCCCTTTCTAAATATGACAGAGATAAAGATATGGTTGGGTAAATAGACAAATTATTGTACAAGTTATCATAATTAAAGCATAGGTGTTTAAAACAAAGAAAATTTTATTGCAAAGAAAATGCTAGGCCAAACGCTACGCCATTTCACACACATACTATTTAGACCATGGGTAATCTAATTTATTAAACAAAAAAACTTCACATTTTCACCACCAATAGCGGTGTAGGCTGAATTTGGGCAGTAAAATAGCCAGAAAAACTTTTAAAAAAAGGAACGAATTACATGGCTAATATTTAATAGACATTTTTAACACAGAAATATTTCTTTCCTACTAATTACATTTTTAGGGCATTTTTTAACATTTATAATTTGTGCTTTGCAAAAAAAGTAGCAGTGATTGTATATTACGCAAATTTATATTTTCCTGTTCTTACCCCACGTGATTTTTGGCTATAGGGTCATCATAATTTAACCGAATTAAAGGACCTTATAACGTTGCGCTCCAGAAAGATCCCCAGTGACATGTAGCATATTGCAGTTGATAGTGATATTTTGACAGAGAATATAGCGCATCATGTGCGAGGAAAACATACTGAGCACGCATTGTAAAATAAATTATGAAAAGAAAGAAGTAAAGCTGTCAGAAATAAGTTCAGAATTTTAAAGTCAACAACAATTGCAGATGTGTAAAAATTCAGTTAAATGTTAAAAATGAAATGAAACTGTTAAAAATTTAATTTGTGTTAAAATGCCGTGGTGGCTGTCAATGCACGGTGGATGGTAAATAAATTGCAACGCTGTGTTAACACTGGAAGCAGTTATAGTGGAATTTTGTTATCGTGTGCATGAGGTAATCAGCAGGGTCGTAGCTAGGGTAAATGGCGGCTGAGTCATAATATGATTTTTTCGCCCCGCCCCATTCATCATTAGTGGTTTAGCTTGTGTGAACGGCTCCCGGGGCAAGTCATTTTTTCGCACCGTGATAGTAGCGGAAAGTGAGGTAAAACCGGGAAGCTGTTGTAACTAAAATTTTCGACATAGAGCTTGTCAAATTTTATTAAAATATTCATTGTTTATCAGAGTACAATTTATATTTCCAGAAAAGTCATTGTTTCATAACTTTTTTATCAATGATTTTTTTATAATAAAAAAAGTCAAACTACTCGGTTTTGCCCAACTAGTGGGGTAAAACCGGGTACGCATGTTAACGCTATGGAAAATTAGAAAATTCTATTTTCAGTGGAAAAGTTGCGATTATTTTCACTTTATATGACAATTTAAGAATATTAGTTACAAAATTCACATATAAAGCATTTGTCTTCGTCCTCCGCGCCACTACAGCTTTTGTGGTCACAGCTAAGACAGTTTTTATATTGGATTAACCCTTCTTTATTTAAATTAGGAAATGCATCATTGAAACATGAACAAACAACGTCTGATGTGTTTTTATAGTCTTCATCGGAGGAATCATCACTACTGATTGTCCCGGTCTTACGCCACTTGGAGTACCCGGTTTTACCCCGAGTGCAGAGGTTATGAAAAACGAAACAGAACCGCGCAATTATTGGAGTAATTCCTTATTGTTTGATAAAGTATGAATCCTTAGTGAACGTATAATAAGCTGGACTAAATATAGTTTTTATAACTGCAATGATTTTTAAGTAAGGTCAGTTTAAAATTGAACGAACATTAGAGAGTTGGCGCCTCAAAAGAGATAAACCTTCACAGAACCAGTGCGTTCAACAGCTACCACACGCCACTATGACTGTTTCTTTTTCTTAACTAGTAGAGTGCAATTCAGAATCAAGGGTACCAGTTTTTACCCCACTCTCCCCTATTTGGTTTCAATAACCCACTAACGTTTTTCAAAATGACCAGTGGCGTAGTGAGGGTAAGTGGCGTCAAGGGAATAATTTGTTTGTTTGTTTTTCATTAATGGCTTAACAAATGTAAATCGACAGTGTAAATGGTGCCCGAAGAATGGTATTATTTTCACACACCCTCATTATATTTTGATTTAACCCTCTGATTCCGAAGACCACTGGAATAGAGGGACCTCAAAATACGGGATTAAGTCCCAGTCCCTCTTTCAAAGATATCCAAAATTCACTCCCCCTCCCCCTCAAAAACTTGAATGACAGCTGACACTCTCGAATTTCTAAGAAAACCCCTATTCCCCAAACCCGTCTGGGCGAGCCATTCTAACGAAGAAAGCGTGCGCTGCAGGTGTGAAATCAACTACAGGAGATGGAAACTTTACAGTGATATTTGGACGCTTCGGACGGCTGCCGTCTTTTGCTTGTAAAGACATTTGGGACGTTCCCGTATCGATAGAGTTAAAAATGACATAAACGCAGTAGCGTTCTAAATCCATGGCCCCTCTAAGACAAGCACACAGGACATTTATACCCCTCCTTGCCCCAGGTAGCTAAGTCACTGGCAGTCCAAATACAATTAGCTTTCTTGTGATATATCCGACGGTGCATCGAACAACTTGTATTAAGACAAAAACATGCCAGAGCATACTGCGTTATCAAGGCCTATGTTGTTGAAGGTATAATTCTGTGCTAAGATTTGTTGTCTCTCTACCTAAGGTATTCCGCTATTCTAGGAAATTCTCGGAACATCAAGTCGCATTAAACGTAAAAGCTTGAAGAATGAATATTTTTTCCACACCTTCGATTGCCACTATAGGCCTTGCGATATTATGCAATATGGTATTACAAATATTATACGATATCATTCTATATTACGCAATACCTGCGTGCTTCAAATGTTAAGAAAAAGTTTAATCCAAAATGCTTTCATGGTAATAAATAAGTACTTGAATCATTTAAATATGCATTCACCTCAACAGACTATGTCTGAAATTCAAATATCATAAAATTATCGAGCCTGAGATATATAGTTTTGGTTTTTTTTTAGCATTGTATTATTCATATATGTTTGAAGACACTTACGGATAATATAGCTGTATGACATCGGACGTTTTAAGCGTAAAATGCAGATTATTTTCAAAGCTGCATGACATAAAGGAAAGCTCAACTTCTTATTTAGCATAACACAACTCTCCAACTTAACGCAAGACTGAATATGGAAACAAGACAAAAACAGAGACATCTACTTTTTTTGCAAACTGTAATAGCACTTCCTAAGCGCAACAACTTTTATATTATGTTTATAAAACTATTATGACACTAGACCATACTCGCTTTTAAAATTCCGCCTGACGAAAGCATAAATAACGATTTATCTCAAGGGATTATTATTTCATATATATCTATGAAACACTACGAAAAAAACGGCAAAAAATGTAACGTTCCAGTAGCTTCATTTTTTGCCTGTGAGAAATATTCTAGACTGCCTTATTTAGCGAGCATTTATTGGAAAACTGTCATGAATAGAAGGTTTCTGAAAATCCAAAGTGTTTGCGAGTACTCAGGAAAAAAAACTCTCTTTCGTTTTTTAAACAGAAGATTCACTGCTTCAAATAATTTTTCTATAAATGATTAATGATATTAACTACTATTTGCTTTCTTCATTCCTTTAAAACTCAGCAAGCAATTCGATATTAGTTATAAAATGGTTTTAAGTGTGTTTTGCATACTTTTCTATAACTTGTATTATTTTTACGCATCTCTCGGCATGATGTTCCCTATTATTTTTTCATGTAATATCTTTAAACAATGGAGAACTCCTTTCGCCTGAACACCTGCTGCATGAAATATTGATTAATAAAATTATGCATTAATAAATCCTGTTCCATAAATCCATCAAATAAATGGATTTCTTAGATTTATCGATTTATTACTTTGTTCACAGCAAGACGTTTGTTTTTCTAAATCGATTCTTTTGTTTTGTGGTAGCCTCTCCCAATAATAACGGTTCTTAAAACTTTAAGAAAAGGTTTGTTTTCTGTTTTTGTCAAATTTCATATTTACATCATCCCAACATTCAATAGCTCTTTGTTCTGCTCACACCTTGGGGTTCTTTGTAAACTCGTTTTTAATGTAGTTCATTTCTTTTGTTTTATGTTTCCCCTCCGGCCTATGGAAGGCCTTACAGCCTCCTGGGTAGGCTGGGTCGGAGCGGGTTGTAAATAAATAAATAAATTCAATAGCTCTATCCAACTGCATAATAACTGTCACTTGGGGATAACAGCCTTGGTTGCTTCAAATCCCATAACTCTTTAATTCAAGATAACTGTCACTTGCCTTAAAACTTCATATGAAAATGATGTCATTAAAATAGCACAATTTCTGTGTCTTATCGCGCTTACAAAATATTATGGCATTTTATCCTGCACTTATATGAGGAATATACACATGCATATTAATTGTTTTTATTACAATTATAATAATATACAGGATTTAAAAAACAGTTGTATTACTACTGATCCTTATAAATAAAAATATCTGCTTTCAATCATTTCAGAAGATTTAATACTAGCAGCTTTCATTTTTATTAGTTGGTTGAAAAATGTTACGAAATTCAGCTGAATATTCTAAAAATAAGTAAGTTTCAAAAAAATTATTTATGTTCTCATCGTAGTTTTCATAAAGACAGCTTCTACAAAGAGTTCAGTGCGCCCCGTTCTGAATAAGAGGCCAATACCAATTAAAATACTAAACACAAAAAGAGCTACAAGTCATTTCTAGCTTAGCTATAAAATGCTACACCACCATCAGAAAACCAGCGGGAGTGTTCTCCCCTAAACTTTCTCGTATACTTCCCCAAAAAGGTGTCGTTTCCCCTTCCCCCGCGTGGCTAAAAAAATTCGAACCTACTGTTACCCAGAATCCAATGACTATCAGAAGGTTTTTCATTACAGTGATTGAAAAATATCTAGGTAAAGAATCAAATTCAAAGAGATGCGTACCGAATAAAATGCATGTAATCACACACTTCCACTCTTACCGGCTCAAGGACAAACTGACGTAATTCGCTACTCCGTAATGAAATTCCGTTCCTTTCCTTTCGCGTGCATAGAAGATTGCTTCCAGTACGCATGCGCGTGGAGATAACGGATTCTCTTCAAAAGTAAATTATACAGACCGACAGACAGTCAACCCTTTAACGGATTTGGCCCAATATTTTATACGGACCTACATTTATGATGATAAAACTGTGTATAAAATTTTATCCATCTAGCCATTCAATTTTTCGAGTTATAGTGTTCGCATGACAGAGGACAGACAGACTTCCCGTAGACGGATTTTGTCCAAAATTTGATAGAAACCTACAAATTATGTGTCAAGTTCACATACCAAATTTCATCCCTTTATCTCTAATAGTTTTCGAGTTACCGTGTTCATAGACACACAGACAGACACGATTCCAAAATTGTGTTTTTCGGACTCAGGGAGGTCTAAAACGTGGAGATTCGTCAAAATCTCGAGTTCGAATTTTTTGACGATTACAATCTCTTTGTATACGAGAAAGTAAAAAGATATCCAAATCCTCTAACAATTAACAGTTGACACCACCATCAGGAAAAAAGATATCCAAGTCCTCTAACAATTAAGAGTTGTCATTCATTCACATTCTACTGTCATTTCATGACAGTAGAATGCTAGAAAGCAATCGCTGCCGGTATTTGATGCCTTTTCCCCAGCCTTCAAGAAGAGCGTTTATGGGTCTTTAAATAAATTAGCCAAAAGATAATCAAACCAGACTCACAAACCTTTGTTGATCGCATTCTAAGCAAACAGGGAACAATCTCTGCATTTCAAGACCAGTCGGTTAATAATGTGAAGACCAAGGGCTAGTGACAATAATGCAAGTAACAAGCCTTCGAGCAAACGTCTTCCACCATGAAGTGACACTGTCAACGAGTTTCTAGCACAGATGATTAATCATTGAGGATTCCTGCTATCTATGTATGTCGAAATTCGAAATGACAACTATAAATATGTCATTATGACGCCCGTAACATAAACCACCTGGGGGCCCAAAGGCAATTATTGGACCACTACTTAAACAACATTCTGAGTGCTTTGAACAAGGAAAATGTAAAAGGTTCAAAACTACTTAATAGTAAATAATAAATAACTAATATGATAAGAGACAATCTTTAATTAACACTTCTTTAGAATACTTATTTAAAATAACTTTATTATTATATTATATACTTTACTACATATATTATATTCATATTATAACTTTATTATTATATATACTTTATTACTTATAAATAACTGATATCATAACACGTAATCTTAAATTAATACGTCTTTTAATACAAAGGTAAGCTACTATCCAAAACGCCCATCAAAAACTACCAGCAATCAATAGCTACGGTCCGTCCGCTAAGATATAATACTTAATTTATATTTTAATCTAATAATCTTGATAGAAGCCCTTGAAACAAAGCCCTGGCTTTTCTACGGTCTACAGTGCATCATAAGTCGTATTTATCGGTGTATGTATTAAGTTCTCAAAGTCATCCCTTTACAATTGCTCTATTGGTCTAATATCAAATACAGTGAATATGCATGCATACAGTTGAATTAATGCATTTGCTTAAACTATGCGAAAATAGTAAAACTAATCTGAGGAAAAACTTTTACATAAGCATTCTCTCTGGAGGAAAAGATATTTCCTTATGTAAACAATAAATTTGAAGAAAATATATTTTGCTCCTTTTTGAAACAACCGCATCGCTAACCCTCATCAATTAATTACACCACTGAATTTGAATATGAAGTCTTATAGATAGAAATTATATCATCATTGAAGTTTAGTATCACTCTGTTCATTCTTTGGATTCGACTCATTTAAATGAGTTTTTAGATTTTATCCTAGCCCTTCAACTTTTACTACATTTTTGACTTAGCACGGACAAATCTGATCCTTATTGTTAGACTCTAATTAACAGCAACAACGCTGATGAGCCGATTTTTACTCAATCCTTGCTTGTCTCATGTCATAACAAAAAAATAATCAAATATATCTCTGTTTCTAGCGTATAGTGATGATATAAGTATTTAAATAAATATAGAAATCAATGTCAACCAAAAATTATAATGTAAGTACAGAATTACCGATAAAAATTGTTTAAGAAGCAGTTTTCTTTCATAACTTCTTATTCCGACTATTCCACCAAATTTCCAAATTTATACAAAAGTTTTTTTCTTTGTCTCCATAGTTTAACAATTACAAAATTTTGTTAATTACCTCTCAAGTATATGATTTACAACTATAATTGAAGCTTTGAGGAATTGATATACAAGTAGTTTCTCACGTGAATATTTCCAGCCATCAGTTTTTCCAACAAACTATATTTCCGATAAATCAATGTAAACCTCTAAAGACATGTAACAACGACGACAAACATGTCCGGTTGAGTGTAAATGATTTTTTCTTCTTTTTCTGCTTTGTCCAGCTGTTTTCTCCAAAAATTGGGAGATTAATGAGCCAAAGATTTCTTCTTTAAGTGAAATACATAGTTTATAATAGTGCTACAAAGCTATAAAGTTGTTTCCCTGAAATGCCAATCTTAGCGACAAACTTGGCAACTTGGCGATAAATTTGGCGACAGGTTTGGCGACAAAAGGAATTTTCTAGAAAGACCTTGAACTATCAAGCTATTTCTACTGGCTGCATGAACTTTCTGGAGATTACATCACTTCCTACGTAACGACGTCACTTCCTGTTGAAAAAGTATAAAAGCAAGCTCTCAGAGTGTGTCCAATCGCCGCGATTCCCTTTTCTGCCTCCCCTTCTATTATTTTATTTTATAATCTTTAACTCTTAAAATTTTTATTAAATTTTAAATGCTAATTTCTTAACTTTTAACTCTTTTATATTTTCTTTTGCTTTTTAATAAATTGTTTTCATATAAATTCTTAAGTTCTTCTCAGAAGTTTTAAATTTTTGGTACATGCTTTTACAATTAGGTTTAATTTCCATTTTTCCTTAAGCCATATCTGCTAGATTTATGGGTGTTGGGGCCTGCGGCCCCAATGAACCATAAGAATATCTTATCAATAAAGAGTCAGTTGGATTTTGATCAGCAAGCAAGCTGGTGAGCTGATAAGAAACCTTTGAGCGCTGTGTTGAGATTTTTTGGTAATCTCTGCTCTGAATTTTTACGAGTGCTGTTTTAATACTTGTGCTACGTTTCTTTTTTTAGAATATTTGTAAAATAAAGAACTTTATTTTTTTAATCCTGCTTATTGGACTACATTCATGTACACCCACAAGACTATTTTGTTACAATATGTATAGGAAAAAACTCAACGGGAATTCTTTTTTCTGACTATAAGATGAGAATTATGTCCTGAGAAAGAGAAAGAATCTTGACGCTTTCAAGCTAAGCATCAGCAGTGTTTTTCCGATCCACCTGCAAGTATTAGAATTTCTTTTCAGTGGTTCGCCAAACTTAGCTGTTAGCTACAAAGTGTACTTAAACAGTAATCACGCACACGTGTGCAAAATCATCGTTTGTGACACAAGAGGTTTCATCTATCAAGGATCACTAGGGAAGATTATCTGAACGATTATATTTGAATCGGGTTTCAGTCGCTTGAATATTATCACCAAGGAAGACGATGGATTTCGGTACGCTTAGAATATGAACGGTGTGGAAATCCTTCTTGCCAAGTCAATTTAGATTCTCACAATAAACCATGAAAACCCAAGCATAGTCCCAAATTTTATCTCCATAAAAAATCTGAATCAAAATTTGACTGAAGAATATCGTAACAAGATTAATCACTTTTTTGTAAAAACTTTTGAAGAATGATTTCAAGCTTCAAGATTTCACCTAAAAAATATATAGGTTTCTTGCCCCTTGAAATAAATGGCTTCACAATTCATAATGCATGTTTGCATCTATACAAAATTCCCCTTCTTTTTAATTAATTTTGAAAAATTCAATAATTTATTATTAAAATTATTTACTTGGTACATTTTTTTTCTAGACGAAGGAAAGTTATTCCATAAAAAAATTATTTAAACAATTGATAGTTTAATTCATTTTAATAAAAACACTTGGTCTTGTCTTTCAATAAGCTGGTTTTCAAAAGTTCTGCCAGAACTAGTGGAAGGTTGAAAATTAATTATCTCGGGAAATTTTTTAAATAAAAAATTAACATGTCTGATTAATTATTTTTCCCAAACAAGGGGCAAACTTCTTCATTAATAGTAACTTGTTCATATACCATGGGCCGGTCCAGGCGGAAAATGGGGACATTTTGAGGCCCCTTCAAAAAAATCCACTTCATGAAAACGACCCCTTCACAAAATTCCACTTTATGAAAACGGCCCCTTCACAAAATTCCACTTCATGAAAACGGCCCCTTCACAATATTCCACTTCATAAGAAAGGCCCCTTCACAAAATTCCACTTCATGAAAATGGCCGCATTACAGAATTCCAGTTCATGAAAACGGACCCTTCACAAAATTCCACTTGATAAAAACGGCCCCTCACAAAACTCAAATTCACAAAAACGGCCGCTTCACAAAATTCAAATTCGTGAAAACGGCCCTTTTACGAAATTTCATTTTATAAAAATAATCCGATTTTTAAAATTTTTCCACGGCCAAACAACGATTCTCTAAAATTTGCCCAGTTTTAGGTATCCTTTCTTTTCTATATCAAATCGATTTTAAAAGTGAAGATGCATTTCTGCATAATTAAATGTTTTGTTAACAGAAAGTTCTAATGTTTCAACATACTTTTAACAATAAACCACTATTATTTGTTTCAATCCGATTTCTTTTTTAAATTTTTCTAAATGAGGCATTACACAGAATATATAAATGAGTATTTTTTCAGTATTATATTAAATTACTGCATATATTTGGTTCAATGAAACACTTTTGCTATTAGACGTAAAATATAGAAATATGACTGCTAAAATTGAAGGTTTTACATGATTAAAAAAAGCAACATCCTCCTGCTAATGTGGTGTGGTACCATCTCAGGAATCGTCCTCATCATCTGACCATGCTTCAAGATTAGGAGGTCCATCCCAAAATAGCCCTATAGCCCATATGTTGCTTCAAAACAGGGCGTTATTCCAACTTAAATAAACTGATGGCTAAACACGTGGGAAGATAATGGCCGGCGGCATGTTGCTAGCGCAAGAAACCGTCAAAAAGATTTTTAGAAGTTGGAAATAGTTGTAGCAAAACAACATGGGCCAGATCAGTTGATTCACCTCTGAAATAATGGGAAAAACAGCAGAATTTCCCCTCCCTCAATGTTTCACGTTAAATTTGAAAAAGTCGAATGCGATTTCAATCCTTTTATTTGTGTTATTAGTTGAAATATTTATTTTTGTTTTAATTTAACATATTCCATTCATTGTAATAAATCTCTTTGGGCGATCCTTTTCACTTCGGGCTTCGTTAAAAAAGAACAAAACGTTTTGTAGTAACATTTTTCATTAAAAAAATATAATTTTTTTGTTAAGGCTGATTTTTCTTCAGTTTCTTTTCTCTCAAAATTAACATATTTATCCAAATTGAGTATGTTATAAAATCATCCATCTCTAAATTTATCAATAATAATCAACTTCCACAATGGGTGAGAATTATCCAATATCGATAAAATTCCACATTTAGATGTAAAGGCGATACCATGTTACGGTATGCGCCTTGACAAGAGATTCATTACAAAACGAGGATTTTAATTAGTGAACAAATGAGATAACAGTCTAAATTTATCTAACATATGATAGGCTTAGATAGTCTTATCTGAAAAGCATTCACTTCGTTATCTTAACCGTAATACACGTGAGCTGTTTGAGTACGAATTCGGCACCCAAGCAACGCTAATGGATTTCATCAAATCTGTTCGCAGTTCGTTGAATTAATATGAAATGTTTCGATTTTTAAAAGATGCGAATTAAATTCCCATTTTTCTTTTAAGTTTAGTTTGTTTTAGTCATATTAACGTCCCGTTTTGAAGCATCGCGAGGGTTATTTATTTGTTTTTAATAGAAAAGTTTAAACTGTTCGACACAAACAAAGGAGACGAAATTTCACACTCAATCAAATGAAATTGGTTTTCGCTTTATATTTCTCATTCGTAAATGTCCACCGAAAGAGAAATATGAAGATGCATTAAACAGGGAAAGCACTATTAATTTTTACTCACCAGTTCGATCCAAAATTTGGTATATATCTATAATTTTGATGTCGAGATCGCATACCAATTTCCATTTATCTTACTTGTATTATGAACTATCATTTTCACACGGACTGGGAAACTAGCAGACAATCCACCCACTAAGGATGTAGTCAAAAATTACAAAAGAGATCTACAATTTTGGTGAAAATATCTTTAAAAAAAAGCCCCCATCAATCTTGTTGCGTTTTTGTGTGCACACGAATAACCAGATGGGCAGACAGTCAACAAGCTGATTAATTTGGTTCAAAATTTGGTACAAATTTACATTTCTTGTAATAAAAGGATATGCCAAACTTCATCTATCCAGTTCCTTGCGTTTTTGAGTTACTTTCCGTCCGCTACGAGGACTCTGTTCGCCAAGTTGTCTCGTTGATGGCGGTCGATATAGAAACAGGTTGTTGGAGAAGGAATCCATTTCGAGTCGGTAGAAGTTCACGAATGACGTACTCTTTTTACCGCCTCAAACTGGCACCAAGAATAAAATAAAATCCCGACTTCCGTCGAGTTTCTCTTTGAAATGGATCTTTTCTAACACAACCAGTTGCTATAGCGGCAGCCGTCAACGAGACAACTTGGCAAGCAAAGTCTCGTGACATATAGATAGTATTGAGTTCTCACGCAAATGGACGGGCAGACAGACAGACTTCTTAGATGGTTTTCGCCAAAAATTGGACAGAAACCTTAAGTTTGATCATGATACCTTGTTTCGAATTTCATCCGTCTAGCTTTTTGAGTTTTGGGGTTATCGTGTTCACAGACACAGAGACCGGCACATGGTCATAATTCCAAAAATGTATTTTTGAGGCTCAGGGAAAATTTAAAAGTGGAGAATGGTCAAATTATCCCGAGGCCGCTGCAGTCTAGTGGTAGGGACTCAGCCGGAGGGTTCCAGGTTCGAAACCCGATTCCACCGAAGATCCGCCGTGTATAGGGCCTGTCGCACTCCAAATCATACGTAGTGGCCAAACATCCTCCCGTTGGTGTGGCGCGAAAGTTTGGAGAGGGGGCGCCAGCTCAGGTGTCGTCCTCGTCATCTGACAGCGGTTCAAAATTACGAGGTATGTCCCTAAATAGCCCTCGTGTTGCTTCAAAACGGGACGTTAATAAAACTAAACTGATAAAAAATCTCGAGGTCTAATTTTTTTTACGATTAAAATACTTTCTAATCTTGCATACGGAGAGGAAAAAAATATTTTTTTTCTTGTTTCCATTTACAAGACTCACACACCAGCGATGATTGCTTTTAACGGAGCACACGAACTCGACGGTTCACAATCTCCGAAACATGACACTTGGCACCTATACCCCGGCTCAAAAGTTGAGTTTAACCTAGTTAATTAATATTACCTGGAATGAAGGTTACAAGACTATAATTCATCAGATTATAGCGAAAATAAGTACACTTTTATAATGAAAAATAATTTTTATTACCTTAGTAAACAAAGTTCCCAAAAGAAAATCATATTAATAGCTATGATACTCCCCTCATTTACATATGTTAAATTTTCTTCAACTTTTTCAATTATTTAATAACCATAAACCAATGGATTACTCCGCCCAGCCTAGGCATGCGGAAAACATAAATGACCCGCCGCCGCGACAATCAATCGGGCACTGTGGCCCTTATTACAAGAAGCTCATACGACGACCCCTCAAACGGAGGTACGATCTGTCACCTGCGAGGAGTAATTCTATCCCCACCATTACTATATCCCACCGGGAAGCGAGACTCTGCTTACTTATACGGCAGGTTTTCATCCCCATATTTGAGGTGACCCCTTATCTCTTTCTCGTTCATTGGTTTCACAGTGAAACCACATATTGAGCACCTTTTTTAACTGCGCATGGGCGAAAAATAGCGTAATTTTTCTTCCATAAATTAAGAGCCAAATATATAAGCCAACTTATATAAAAATTCCAGTGGTATACCGTTAGTATTCACAAAGATATCGGCATTGCAAGAGGTTAATCTCTAAGAGAAACAAAATGATGAGAGTTCTTACAGAAATTGATATTTTTTAAAATGGAATCTTCGAAAATAATATTGAATTTCATGAATGTTGAATATCATGAATACTCAGATATACTTCTAAATTAAATGCATAAATTGAATTCTATTCCGTTGATAAGTTATTCGTAGGAAAAATAGCTCGTTACCGCTCATTGGTGTGAAACCACAAATTTCTTGAAAATAAAAAGTGCGAAATTTTTTTCATTTACATATTCATGATCAGCTACATGCATAATACTCAATTTTGAAACGAATTTAGTTATTTTCAAAACAAAACATGTAGTGAACGGGTTAAGTGGGAATTCTATTATTTAATACGTATGAAAAGGTGAATTCCATTTTTATAACTTATTTTACTCAATCTATATATCGCCATACAGAAAAACATTATCAGTAAAATGCATAAATAGTTTAAAAGTTTCTATCCAACAGATCATCTCGAGAATGGGGAAAAAATATGATGGAAAAATAAACAACACGCATTGTATTCTCCATTCATTGATTCGGCACATTTTTCCAGTAGAGATGCATTCGAAAAAGAAAAAGATTATATTCGTGATTGTTGTATACAGTAGAGTCTCGATAATTCGAGTCTCGATTGTTCGAGTTTTCCATAAATCCGAGTTAGTGAAAAAAAATCAGTTTAGCTCCCAAATAATGACCAACACATACACAACAAGTGAAAGAATTACTGCATCTGGTTTTTATTGCTGTTCGACTGGTCATATGTCCACTGCGCACCCCGAAGCCACGTACAGAAATGCCCCCTCCCAAAGAAAACGGTATATATATAAGATCGATACATAGGAGCAATGTGTTTAAACTAAAAACAATTGACAATTATTTTAAGATATATTTAACCTGTTGCTATCAGCAGTAATGTAATAATATGCAAGTGCATTTTTCATTTAAATATACTACACTGAAATTTAAAAATTGCTTTATTTCCATTTATTTATTCATTAAATTTTATGCTTTCGAAAATTCGAGTTTTCGATAGTTCGAGGTAGGCCCGGTCCCGTCCGCCTCGAATTATGGAGACTCGACTGTAATCCAAGAATCGTTGAAATGCTAAGTGAAATACGTGACCCGAAATCTAATCCAAAAATTTAATGTAAGAGCTGCTTGGGATTTTATAGTGAACATTAATTGCGATCAAAGTATGGGTTAAGTATGGAATATCAAAATGTATACCAAATGTTTACTAAACTTATGGAAACATTTAAAATGTAACCCTTTATCTTTTTGCCATATTGTTAAAATAGCAACGCTTAACCTTTTAACACAGAAATCTCCGCTTAAATCGAAACTAAGTTGAAAACAATTGCTCTTTCTAGTGTTTATTTCGTGTTTCAGTCAAGCATTTTGTCGGCTTCAGAAGGTTTTTGAAGGTTTTCTTTGAGGAAATTCTTATTGGTTTCTGATATACGTCGAACCAAGCAGGCTTAATGACCCGTAACAAGTAATTTAACCACATGAAAGGGATTGGCATAAGCTTTGAAACTATTTATTTTGTCTTTTGCTATCGTATAAAATTAAACTTTAATTGTTTAAATAATAATTAATAAAAGAATATTTGATCGATCAACTGCTTTGCTTTACTTCTCACACAATAGCTATATCAGCTTGCGATTCCTTACTATAAGTCCAATATTCACTATTCAAAACTTCGTATAGAACCAATTTTAACGATGAGAAAAGTTTAATGAAACGATGGAACTGATAGTGTAAATAATGCTTTCATAATACATTCCTAAAGTTTTTTTGCGTTTATGTATAGAATTGCCGCTTTCTCTCCTTTAATACGATAATAAATACAATTGCTGTTATGTACAGAGAAATTGCCTTTAACCATACGACGTGTAACTTTTCCGACGTACAAAATTGTTTTTATTCATATTTAATGCAAGAAATGCATTCAAAAGCTGGTTTAGCATTCATTAGGCTTTCCTTAACAGCGTTCGTTTATAAATAGTATAACACATACGTCAATTAATTTGAGGTTAAATTGTGGAATAGAATGAAATAATCGCTACTGAATATACAGGGTTCCCACTTATATCCATTACACCCCCCCTTAACTTCTAAACGGTGACAGCTTAGGCCATAAAGTTGGTGTCTAGGTATAGTAAAAACGTTATGCGCTACTCGATGAGACAACTTACAACGCCATCTATAGGCAAAATTTGGAATTAGTGGTCCTACCTCGAAAACAGTTCATGATACGGGAAAAAGGTCAATTACAAAATTGTAGAGCGTCTTCGATTTAGTACAAAAAGGTACGTTGTACACATTAATACGAAGAAATGAACTTTTAAAGTGCACCTTTGTTTTTTCTCGATTTCCGAAACTGTGACGTCTCTAAACGGGTTAAAACGATAAAAAAAACAATTAGTTATCACAATATACCTTTATTTTCGGTGTTCAATGTGGTCTCTGTCATCTACAATGCAGATTTGAGTCCTTGTTTAAATTTCACTTTGCACACGTTTTAGCATGTAGTTGGTGTGCGAACACAAGCAACAGTAATACGTCCTACAATGTTGGCGGAAAGGTCCGTACACCTGCTGTTTGTTATTTCCACAAGAAAAGGTATAATTGTGTCATTTCTTGCCCGAAAAATAACATTTTCTCCCTTTATTTGTGTCATATGACGTCAAAATTTCCGAAAACGCGAGCAAACAAATGAGCATTTTACACGTTTTGTTCTTAGCATTATTGCACTCAAGATGTCTTTTCGTACTAAATCGAAAACGCTCTACAATTTTGTAATTGACTTTTTTCCCGCATCTTGTATCGTTTTTGGGATAGAACCGCTAATTCTAAAATTTTCCGACAGATGGCGTTGCAAGTTGTCTCATAGAGTAGCGCATAGCCTTTTTACTATACCTAGACACCAACTTTATGGCCTAAGCTGTCACCGTTTCGAAGTTAAGGGGGGGGGGGGTGTAACGGATACTCTATATATTTCAACTTCTAATGAAATAAGCATCGAAGATGCATTCAAAGCATTCTGAAGAATACCATGTACAATTTATTATGTATAATTCAATGCAACGACATTGAACGAGAGTGTTGATATAATTAATACACAATGCAATATAAAACATAATCTTCTTTTAGTGACATAAATATTAATTGAAATACCTTTAATAATGTTTTTTGTATTCCATGTGCAAATAGAAACAAACTTATTTTTTATACGAAAAAAAATCTTTCCATATCTGAAACCCTATTGTTAGACGTTTATAAATGAATAAATAAATAAAAATAAAGACATTTTAAGAATTCAGGAATTTTTACTTGGAAATTCTTCTGTAAGCCTAGATTCTACGTTAAGGAATGCATGATATCACCATTAACTAAGGAAACCTTTAATCAACCTTTAAACAACAAACATTCATTGTGAACTCTTTCAGAATAGTTTGTGTGTGATTTTTTTATTTTGGTGTTGTTTAACTTTACACCTTGTAAGGTAGGTTTCCTCCCGTTTGATTAATAATAATTTGGTTAAATTATAATGAGTTCTGAATTTAGAATTCGTCTGTAACTATCTAATTCCGTTTTCATAAGGTTGTCTTTTATGATTAACAGAGATGTGCCAATTTAACTTGAATGAATCCGATATCTCACTCCCCTTTGATTAATAATAATTTGGTAAATCATAAGGATTTCTGAATTTAGAATTCATCTGTAACTCTCCAATTCCGTTTTTATAAAGTTATCTTTTATAATTACCAGAAATGTGCCAATTTAACTTGCATGAATCCGATGTCTCCCTATTATAGCACAAGATGTTTCTACGATATGTCCACAATGTTGCTAGAATATTCCGAATGCCGTACAACATTATAAAGATATCGTATAAATAAAGTAAGGCATCTTGTGTTAATAGGGCTATTTATTATTATAGGATATTAGGCAATTTCTCGTTTATTAAAACTCAATTTATTGATAGATTTAATTTAGTATTAATAAAATCCAATTTTAAAACTACACGAGGGCTTTTTGGGGATGAACCTTAATTCTGAACCATGGTAAAACGGGGCATTCACCCGCTGTTCCACTCTGGGATTTTTGGAATACGGAAAGGAAAATCCTTTCGTCATTGTTAGAAACCGATGAAAACTGACATAGAGGATTGGAAGTGTTGGAATTCCGAATAGTTTGAATGGCCTTTCGAGAACCTCGCTGCGATGGTAGCGGGAGAACAAAGGTTCTCCTAGATTGGGATCCCGCGACGAGTCTAGATCATGTTGAATGTAAAATCGGAAATCCGCCGTGTGGAGGATGAGGAGCATGGGTAGGTGTAACTCTGGAACTTTCAACCCTCTAAACAAAGGATATCAAAACAAACTTTGGAACATCCGTGGGTGACGTGCCTAATCTTTCGACTTGAATGGGTGGGAAAAAACCGGTCTTGGAGCAAATGGCACAGCCTACACTTCTCGTGAATGCCAAGCTTAAGATGACGAGTGCGGCGTCGGAGCCGTCACCCCTTCTCCAAACTTCCGCCCGACAACAGCGGGAGGACATTTGACCGTCGACAGCCTAACCCTTTCAAGTTCAAAAAATGTAAAAAAATTGGCGTTTTTTTTTTCAAGAAATTTGTGGTTTCACATTGAAACCAATGAACGGTAACGGGGTATTTTTCCTCCGAATAAGTTATCATCGAAATGCAATTTAAACTATGTATTTAACGTGAGCAATTGCAATTTAAACTATGTATATTACGTGAGTATTCAGGATACTTATTCAATATTACTTTCGAAGATTCTATTTAAAAAAATATCAATTTGTGCAAGAACCTTCTTCATTTCTACATTTTGTTTCTCTTAGAGATCAAAATCAATTGAGTTCTGGCATTGCCAATACCTTTATGAATACTAAAGGTATTGAACTGGAATTTTTATATAAGTTAGCTTATATCTCTGGCTCTTAAGTTATGAAAGAAAAATTACTATACGTTTCGCCTATGCGCAATAAAAAAATGGTCGATGTGTGGTTTCACTGAGAAACCAATGAACGCGGAAGGATTAAACGCGCACTAGGCTCGCATATACGACGGTTCTTGCATAGAATCGGCACTCGAACAATCCTGCGATCGCGAAACCGAGACTTCGTCACGGGGCCATAGCGGTGGTAATTATTGATAGGCTATTTCTAATTTAGAATTCAAAAAACTTCCAAGGTTTTCTTTCTCACTGGAAATTACAAGCAAACTTTTAACTATTGTTAATTTGTTTCTCATAAAAAAAACTGTTTGCGGCTTACGAAACCAACATCTAAAGTAAAGTCCTCCACACTACGACTTTTCTTGAACTATTTAAAGTTTTAATACCACAGGATACACACACACACAAATATTTTACTATAATATTAGCATAATTTCAGAAAAAAAAAATTATACTATTTTGAGTTTTAACGCTGGAATTCAAAATTTTTAACAGAACTTCTTAGGAGCTTCTTTGTTCCCAAACGTGGTTCTTTTTCAATTAGAACAGGAGAAATAATCAATTTTTTCAGTTGTAGAATGTAATAAAGAAATGAAATATTCACGGTCGTTCTTTTGAAACGCGCCATAAGAAGGAATCATTCTTTCTGCATTTTCCTGTTTTAGCACAAGTCGCATAAAAAAATGGCGTTGTTATCATTAAATGACATCATGGACCATCCATTGCCGGTTCATTAAATATCTTATCTTTAAGAAGAACACGAACTTTCTCATCAGGCTAAAGGAAGGCATTACCTTCCACCACATAAAATATGACATTCTGGTATTCATGGATCATAATTAATGTTGCAGTAACTTCTCAGCAAAAAATGTGAAGAAATCGAACGTCTGTAATGAAGAAAACTCAAAATTAGTTTTTTCTGCTTCGATAGTATTGTTGAATCGCACTTTATGAATTAAAGCTTCAAACCCTTATTCCTCTGTTTCGTTTGCCACATTTTCTTTATTTTACAAGTTACAAATTAAAAACTAAAGCTCACTGTTTTATTAACAAATTTTCTTCTTTATGACTGACGAATTTAGAAAATTAAATGTTATTATATTAGAACACATAACTAAAACAATATTTGTAGTAAATTTCTGTTGTTAACTCTTTGTGGCGCAGTGTGTCAGCTGATGGCACACCTAATTTCACTCGCTTCTCAACCGCTAAATTCAACTATAAATGAAAATGGTTACTATAAATGGAAATAAGTTTAGGATAGGGATAATAGTACTCCCTTTAGAATGTATATAGCAGCCTTATGAAATTTCGTTTTGGAATAGGAATTATTAGAGAAAAAGATTAGGAAAATTCCTTAATTCAGAGATAAGAAATTTTTTTAGTTCTGGACGTTTATAATTTTAGCAAATTAACTCGAAAATTTTCCTCCAATGTTCTTGAAGTTTTAATTTATGATTTTCTGTAAAGGTTCAACAATATTTTTTGAGTGCATCAAGGTGGCTGTATCTAAGGGGGTTCTCATATGACGGGGTGACCCCAAAGGGGGATGACCCCCCTCGGAATGAAATAGGTTTTAAAAAAAATATTTTGCAGATTCTATTTCTAGATAATAAACTAAACCCATTCATGATATTTTTTCATCATATTTCTAAAAATGTAATGCCTTTCGCTGCAAATAGTTAAAAGTCACACATTAGTTTTCAAACCATCGACTTTGTTCAAGTATTTCCAATGCCATATTTACGACGCATTTCGTTTAGTAATATATATATATATATGTGTGTGTCTTCATTTTCACATCTTAGATTTAAAATAATAAACTTTTTTCTTTATTAAGTTTAACGTTTCTTTGATTAATTTTTAAGTCTCATTTACAAATGATTAGAATCAGGTCGGCCATACGAATCGAAGTATTTTGTAAAGGCTATTAGCAAAATTTAAAATTTGGTGGTGACTTTTTACGAATTGTGACATTTCATCACAAATAATTCTGTGGACTAGTTTTTGATCATTTTATTCATCTTGAAGATGAAATTGATAAGATCCATAAAAAACTGAACCTTACAACGACAGGTGAAAACCGAAGATTTGTTTCGTAGACATGAATAAAAAACTGAATAAAAATATGTGGTATTCGCATTGGTAGATGTAACAGAGATCTTCATATAATTCAATTGTTTTAAGTAAGAAACAGGAAAATAGGCTTGGTTCATTTAATAAATTATTTTACTAAGCTAGATTTAGAATATATTGTACAAAACTGAATCATTTAGTGCTCACCTTTAATATGAATAGTGTATGTTCAAGTTGCACCCCATTAAGAAACAAATGAATATTTTTTTAGAAATTAAACTATTTCTCTTGTATCAAGATTTAAAAAAGAAGCAGGATTTCGAAATTTTTAAAGAAAATTAGGAAATTTAAGGATAAGTAAGAAACAGGAAAATAGGCTAGGTTCATTTAATAAATTATTTTATTAGTTAGAACTACTAAATTTTAATTACTGTAAAATACTTCAATATAACTATATATTATTATTATTATTTTTACTGTTATTGTTATTATTGTTAGTATATTATTATTGTGTGCTATGTATTGTTAGTATATTAGGTAAAATACTACAATATACTACATGTAATACTACAATCTGTGAAAATTAGGAAATAAATCCTAAAATATATTCAGGTATGGTATTATGGCTCATTATCATCTAAATAAACCCCCTTAACATCTCATTAGTTATATACTTACTTTTTTCTTAAATTATTCATCGGATTAGGAATTAAGATTCTCCAAAACAGCATATATAATTTAAACAATAAAAAATTCGACTCAAAGTTCGAAATTTAATACAGTTATCCAATCAAAAATGTATTTTAATCTAATGTAGTTTTATCTTCATGGAAATATTTACTTTTTTCTACTATTTATAAGCTGTTTATCTAGTCTTACCTTCAAGTAAAATGATTTTATTATAAGCTGAAGTTTATAAGATTATTTTTTCTTAAAATAGCAATTAGGCTTCAAATGAAAAATAATTTAAATTTACACGATGATGTAAGGTTGTTAACAACTTTTTGAAATTCAGAAAAATACAAAAAAATCAATACTTCAAAACATAGATCCCTGAACATCGATCTGCAATTACTTTATACACACTGTAACTTAATGCTCAGTTCTATCAGCTTACCTGAAACAGAATGCTTCATTTCCGTATGAATAATTTTTCAATTACGTTCATCTTAAAACTACTTTAACATGTTTGTAGATTCTATATTTATCTTCTAATCTATTACCCTTTTATCATGCTTTAAAAACTCACTAAGTAAGATTTTGGAATTTAAAAAAGAAAATTAGTGAATAAATCCTAAAAAAATCATTCGAATGGGATATTATGGATCAAACCGAAAATAGCATTGATTTCTCTGATTTATACTTATCTTATACTTAAATTATTTATCGGATTATGAATTAAAATTCTTCTAAATAGCATATAGAATCCAAATTAAAAATGCATTCGACATGTAGTTCGGAATCCTACTGTCGAAAATATCCGTAGCAGAAAAAATTATACTCTAATATCGCCTTATCTTTATGTAGGAAGTTTTACGCCTACTCTAAGCTATTTATTATAATCTTATCTTCATATAAATTGTTCTTATTATGATCCGAACTTTATAGAACATGCTTATGCTTAAAATAATAATTAATCTTTAAATAGCAAAGAACTGAAACTTACGCGGTAGACTTTTCAACGGCTTTCTGATACTCAGCAAGATGTAAATCAAAACTTTTATAAATTTAAAAACGTATATCAATAATGAAGCGAGCTACAATTTTTTTTGGCAATCATTCAGCATTTACATCAGTGTTCGCTAAAACAGTTTGTTTCAATTCTATAATTTCTTTCATCTTAAAATGATTTTAATATATTTCTAGATTCTTCATTCTCCATCTGGTCAGTTCTTTTTCTCTAGTTTACACATTCCCTTTACGCTTTTGTAAAATCAGAACTCCTAATGCGCGCTGCACCATGATGGATTGTAATCTAATCCCGCAAGCTCATTACCGCTGTTTTTTCCCATTATCTACTTAGGAGAGAAATCATTTACTCTGCCTTCTAAAAACATTAATCCTTTCTGAAGCATTTCATTTAATATCGAAGTCAGCAAATATTGATCTTTTAGATGAATACAGATAAAACGCGAGAGGGAAAGGACCTGCAGTTTTCTTTTTTCTTTATGCATGTGATATATTTTGATTGACTTTCGGAGGTACTTGAAAGACGGAGTGAACAATTTTTCCAAAATTTGATTTTGTAATAGTCAGATTCCAGTTGAAAATCCCTTTTTCTGGCTTCTTTTCAAAACTTTGCTATCCTCACAACGAAGATGAAGCTTTAGCTTATCGTGCAACGTGTTATCTTCACCCGGCCTTTATGTTCGCAACCGTCGTCGGTCGTAGACATATACTGTTCATGAAACGGATTCAGAGACTACCACTTTTGGACGATTTTACACCGGAAAGGGGTGTCAGGCAGAGAGTCCATATGAGCGCATTTCCGAAGTTCTTTGTTAGATCACGCTCAGTAAAATGTAAACATCACCCTTCCATTCTTCACTTTCCCCCTATTTTGATGAAAATAACTCCGCCCGGCGCGTGCGCAAAAGAGCGGAGGGTTTCCGAATCCGTTGCTATGCAATACTTCCTGTTACAAAAACCTTCCAAATGAGGTAAACCTTCATAATATGGTATTTTTCAAAGTAAAAAAAAACAATTTCATAAAAATTACGAAATCTAGCTTTTTATGCGGTGTCCCGTTTCTTATAGTTATATTTAGTGAAAGTTTACACTTATCCTAACGGATATAACGAAAAAAGTTTGACTTCTGTACGACAAATATTGACAGAAACTTCATCTTCAAATGCATTAAAAGTGCATCAAATTAGGAAGGATTTTAAATCGGATTTTAAAATGAAATATTTCGGTCAATTTTTGTCCAACAAAAGTCAAAATTTTTGTGTCCATTAGGATAGGTGTAATTTTTACTAAATATAACTATAAGGAATGGGGGATTGTATAAAAAGTTAACTTTCGTAATTTTTATAGAATTGATTTCTTTTACTTTCAAAAATACCTTAACGTGAATATTTATCTCATTTGAAAAGATTTTGTTTCCAGTATATATCTATTACCGAAGGTGCGAAAATAAAGACCGCAAAGATAACACGTTGCACCCTTTATAACTTATTTCCTAATACATAACTCGACTCCAACAGCGAAAGCTTAAACTACAAGTTCTTTAGCCAACAGGGCATTTAAATGACATATTCGACATGTTTAATCAATGTGTTCCTGCAAGGCCCATGGCACTTAGCTGATTTGTATTGTCTTGATTATTTCACCATGTTTAGAATTAAATATACAGTAATTCATTTAAGTTGTAATAGTTATATATATTAACTTAATTAATGATTATTATAGTGATAATTTAATTATAGCAAACTAGAAATATATGTGCGACAACTAATAATGATAATTATTAACACACGTTACTTCAATATTGCATCTCGGAATTTAAAACTGAAAAATAAATCTAAAGCTCTAAGAAAAATTAATATGACTTTACAATTTGAGTGAAAATCTTTTTAATTTTTGAAAATAAAATTTCCTTGTACTACTTTGTGATTTCTAACGGCGTGTTAAGAGCCAAATTTTTATGAATCTTTAAGTTTAGACTTCACATTAAGGAAGTTCTGTTCTTTTTCTCGGTGCTGTATCATAGTAATTACTGGGCTGGTTAAAATGCAAATTTTTATAATCGCATTTAGCTCAACACGTTTATAGGGCTATATTGTGAATTTTTGCTTCTTAGATAGTAAAATTTTGTGCTCATCCAGACCTAAAAGAATGTAATTGAATATTTTCCGAGAATAATTCAATTCAAGCATTCTTGAAAATAATGTATTATTACCTTTCTAAATACTTAAGACAAGACTTACTATTACATAATTATACATTAAAGAATAAAAATAAAAAAGCTTTCAGAAACAGCTTGTATTAGTGTACTAAAAAGTAAAAAAATAATTCTTTTATCAAAAATATAAAAATTAAAAGAAAATGGTAAAACTTTGAGGCTCTGAAAGCAATTTTTTCAGTATTTTAATCACATTCATGAAATATATTAATTTGTAATGAATGTTTATGAACTCATTGTGGCTTAATTTTTTTATCGTATTGCTTTCGGCGCCTCAGACTTTAACGATTTTGTGTTGCGCTTCAGATTTTTGATAAAAAAAAAAAATTATTTTCTATTTTAATACATTGATAAAAAATGTGTTTTAAATTATTTTTTTTTTATTTTTAATAATTTATCATTATAAATATATTGGAACCTTTGAACCAAATTTTCTCAAATTCATAACCAGATTACGCATCTCATACAAATCAAAATTTAATTAAAATCGATCTATTAAATCAGTGGTTGTCAACCTGGTCCCTACCGCCACTAGTGGGCGTTCCAACTTTCATGGTGGGCGGTAGCTAAGCAACCAAAAAGATAGATTTAACTATAGTAAGTTGTTTTATAAAGATTTATTCTGCCAAACTTAACGAAAACCCGACATAAAGCACTTGGCAAGTAATTATTATTACATGCTTTAACTTGCTGTAACTCTGCTTTTTATAAAGTAAAAATAAGTTTATAAATTTTATAAAGTAAAGTTATTTCCCTACTTTATAAATCACCATTACTGTGGAACCGGTGGGCGGTAATAAATGAAAAATCGACTACAAGATTTCATCTTTACAAACATAAAAGAAGTTAAGTGGAAGCCTTTAAAAATCGTGAGTGTTCCTCCCACAATTTTCTCGTATACTACAGAGGTTCCCAACCAGTGGTACTCGTACCCCCGGGGATACGCGAAGGACCAGTTGGGGGTACGTGAAATCAAAGCTGTTAACCCTTTCGAGTTCATTGGTTTCAGAGTGAAACCACACATTGAGCATTTTTTTATTGCAGATGGGCGAAATGTAGCGTAATTTTTTTTTCGTAACTTAAGAGCCAGATATATAGGCCAACTTATATAAAAATTCCAGTTGTATACCGTTAGTATTCACAAAGATATCGGCATTGCAAGAGCTAAATTGCTTTCAATCTCTGAGAGAAACAAATTAATGAAGGTTCTTGCGCAAATTGATAATTTTTCAACTTGAATCTTCGAAAGTATTATTGGATTTTATGAAGGCTGAATATGCTGAATACTCACGTATAGTTATAAGTTAAATACATAATTTAAATTGCATCTCGATGATAACTTATTCGAAGGGAAAAGAGCCTGTTACCGTTCATTGGTTTCACCGTGAAATCACAAATTTCTTGAAAATAAAAAATGCTAATTTTTCTTTCCTTTACATATTTATGACCAGCTACATGTCTAATACTCATTTTTTAAATAAATTTTGTAATTTTCAAAACGAAACATGTAGTGAACTTGAAAAGGTTAATTTCGGAATAAGGAAATATAATTGATTTTAAAAGTTAGAGAGAATTTTATTTCTCCAAGTGAATATTTTCTATTTAATAACCATACCACTTGAATAGGTGTACAAAGTGCAATTTTAGCTATCCTTATAAGTTAAAGCGAAATAATTACAATTCTGGCTTCATTTGCTCTGGCGTGAGCTAATACTATTGTAGAAATGTAATAAAATGTAAAATCAAAAATAATTTCTGCAAATGTTATAAATTCGAGTCATTTCACTAATTTAAGCTAACCTTAACAATATTGATAAAAACCTCTTTGCATAGACGGATGGTTGGGGGGGAGGGGAATTGGATATGATAGTAGGGGGTACGCAAAAACAAAAAGAATAATCGAGGGGTACGCGAAAGAAAAAAGGTTGGGGACCCCTGATCTAGATTGTTGCGTTTAAGTTATCGTGATCCTGTACACACACAAATATAAATGAATCGGTGATTGTACAAACCGCGTGAGTTTTTTTATTATCATTAATTTCAAAACTGCGTTTATGCTGTTTTCACATACTAAATGGGTATTTACATAATAAGTGAGGATACGACAAGAGTCAAGTAAAGTCCCATTAGAGGCATATAAAATCTATCAGGTAAAAAATTAATAATTGGCTTTAAAAAATAATCAGCTTTTAAAGCATTTCGATATTGTTGACTGATGCGATTTCTGCACTCAACGATTCCATTCCAAAGATATCTTTTAAACTCCTTGTGTGTTTTTAGAGGATTCGGTGTTTGCGTGTTTTGACTTTTTAGCCCTTGCCTTTTGGAAATGGTCTTTTAATTTTTTTTAAAAATACGACTTTTAGAATCATAGTGTGTATTAATGTTTTTGTGATTATGTGTTTTGTTTTTAATTATAAATGCGTTTGCAAAACGCATCTTATTACGCATATTCTCCGAGTTCAACTTTTTATTTTCAAGCTCATTTTTTTATTTACTAGTTGTGGCTTTTGTTCTTTGTGTGTTTGTTGTTTATAGCACTCTGTAAATGGAGTTTTCTCTGCAGTGTGCTTTTCTTAAAATAAATAAATAAATGTTTATGTTCTAATTCTTTCTTGTATACTTCGTATACAAGAAAGTAAAAGTTTGCAAACATTTCATAAGTGATATAAACTGAAGCATTGTACTATAAAGAAAGCAATGCACCTACGTCATCATAATTTGGTGGAAAAAACTACTTTTATACTTTTTCAGGTTTTGCTTACAATCTGGTGCAAATTTAGATAGAGATCCGAATAAGGAATAAATAATTGCCTCCATGGAAGGTCATTAGTGTCAAATATCCCAACGCCTGATCCATAAAATTTTAGTGCCATTATTACCGGAGCTCTTTATTTAAGCCCCGTTAACTCTATTGCTACATTAACCATTTCGGATTAAGTCGCTTGCGGACGGCGTGCGTTTGTTTACGCGTAGATCTGATAAGCATATGCAGCAGAGCTCCGAAATTAGTTTAGATCCGCGGACACCACCGCTGAGAAGAATGTTAAACATTGTTTAGCCTGAAATGAATTAGAAATTAAGGCTCTTTGATTGACACTCGTGTGACATGAATACTTTTGAAAGTTTTGAGTATATGCTTGCGATTTATAAGGCTGTTGTAGTTTTGTTTCTAACATGAGGATGTGTATAGATTGGACAGCATCTGTTAAATGCGACATGCACATGACGCAAAAATCGTTCAAAACGATCTACAGGGACAAGCATCGAAGACAAGTCGATAGTATCGGGCTTTCGGAAGTATTGACTGAAACAATAGATAGTATCGACTTTCTCAAAAGTATCAATACTATCGATAATTTTAAATTATCGACTGGAACTATCGATAGTTTCTAAACTATCCACTGGAATAACACCTATCGATAGTATCGCCGGAGAGAA
>BGPR01020383.1:0-27934 GCA_013235015.1 Araneus ventricosus | reverse complement strand
CTTATTCAACATTATAAAATAACATCTTTGTGGGCACTAAAGGACATAAAAAAAGAATTTCTCCGTTGAAACACAGAAGAATGAAACAATTTCCTTGAAAACACGGAAAAACCAAAAAGCGAATTTCTGTAAAAAAACAAGAGAATTCAGAAAAATAAAGACTGAAAGCAAAAAACGATTTCAATAGAAAAACGGAGAATAAAACAGTGCATGAAAAAACCAAACAGATTTTCTGTAAACGAATCTTTACGGAACCTTGGGTGTACGACAAACACTGCTGCCCGGTACTCAAATGATTTGACGGATATTTTTTTTCGGTGTACATGCTTCAATTTTATTCTGCTAGCTTCAAGGGTTTCGCAGATAATGGATATAGCTTTGGGTTGTCTAAGTAATTTTGACCCTAGACCACATAGCGCCATGTATTTGCTATTTGAAAAAAATGTTGGTATACTCATTTAAAAGACCAAATTACTTGCAAGATTATAAGTTTTTTTTAAAGGTGTTTTGCGAATGAGGTCCATTAATTTATGACAGCGCTGTATTTTTCCGAATTTGTTCCACATATAATTAGACATGATTCTAAATTATCTGAAAGGTTACAATTAAGAGTAACATTTAATACAGAGTATAAAATCGCGAATTCTAGAAAAAAGTTTGCAGATACTTTATTTTTTTGTGCAATACTTTTTTTCACACTTTTTTCTTTATTCGATGCGATATTTATTACTATATAAATTTAACCATCAATATGGATGATAATATTCTTTTTATGAAATAAAAAATATTTTATAAATTATTCTCAACCAGATTTCGTCGCGAATTCAAATATTGTTTTCCAATATTTAAATATTAAATCTTGTCATGATTATTATTGTTTTCAATATTTACAATGTGAATATTTACGTCCTTGATTAAATATTGTTTTTTAATATTTACAATATTATCTTTGCGTCTTCGACCATAATGCTGTTTTCAATATTTAAAAAAGGTTTCCAATATGTTGAAAGAATTATCAGCCGTTAAAATCATTAAAAGACGTTACGACATTCTTAAGAACACAATTATTTTTCTTATTCTCTAGGATTCTATAAAAATGATTTTAAAAATGAATAAATATTTAACCATTTTATCCCGTTTCATCAATTTAATTGAATATTAATACCCTTCTCATATTTAACAGTGCGATATCCTTATTAATCATAAGTAGTAGTAACTCATAAAAGTATAGAAATGCAATATTTCGCATTTCATTATTAGAATCATAAATTTAAGCCCACAGGTCAGCCAATCAGACGAGAAATGTATGGTTCAATAAATAAAATTATTTCCAGAGCAATTAGTTGCGTTAATTATCTAAAATTTTCCTAGCTTTTCCTATACACACTAACGACTTATTGTACAATCTTTAATTGTTTTCAGAGTGGAATAATAATTTCAGTATTACCGTATTTAACAATATAAAGACTGCAATTTAACCATTTAATTATATCATAAAGTAGTAAGAAAAATTAGAGTATGCGCTAGAATCTAATTTATTATTCTCCCTTTAAAAACATTAATTAGGTTATTTAATTGCTTTCGCTTATTACTGCAATCGCAATTCTTCAGGGGTACATATTAATGAGTTGCGGCTCTATGTTGGTTAAACGACCTCTGAATGGAGAAACTTTGCATAATAAAATTTATTAATTTAAATACTTATCTAGCGCTAAATTAAGATCCATTTCAATGACTGAAAATAAGGCCGAAACTTTATTTCTTTTGTGTTACGAGGAATGTAGACAAATCGACTTCATCTGATTGTTTAACCGAGGCAACTAGATTAATGAGTGGAAACGGAAAGTGATTTCCAACTTTCGAGGCAGATTTGTTTCCTTGAAATATCGGTACAAATAAAAACATTAAATATTAATCTGCGTTTATTTCGTAAACAAAACTGAAATAATTGTTGAAAAAATCTTTATGAAGAGAATTATGCATTTTCTGTTTTTTGATTGATGCTATTTTAAAATTATAGCACATTATTTTTTAAAATTAATGCCATTTATTTTAAATTAATTAATTCAAAGGGATGATTGAATATATTATCTTGACAAATATATGAAAGAAAGCCGACTTTCTGGCAGATTCCTAAACATTTTTAGGCAAAAGTAATGAGGATATGAGGTGTTGGTTATGATATATACTTTCCTAAGGCATGTTATATAATGCCTAGGCAGAAGACTGCCTTAATGACAAATGCTGTTTGAGACCATTATGAAAACTTTATTTAATAGATGTTCTTTCATTGAAAAACAATTATGTACAAAATGTAAAAGTGTGTCATTAAAATTCTTTTCATTCATAAAGCGGCAGAAGAAAAATATGAGCCTACTTATTTAACAGTGGGAAAAATTTTTATTTAATTACACTTAATTTTATCTTTTAAAATAATGATCTTTGCTGCGATGTATTGTTCATTCTTTACTTGATTTCTTGTTTGTATTGTGCATCCCAGGACATGTGTTAAAATACTTGTTCATATTTTTTTTACAAATGCCTGGTGTTAACGTCCAGGGCCCTTATCAATTACAAAGCAAATTTAAAATTTTTTACGAGATTATTATGATCTATTGTTTACATAAATGACAATTTTCAGTAGAAAGTACATATTAAAAAAATCTTTTTTAACGACTGTTTTAAATTTTAGAATGATTTGCACATCACAGGATTTTACAATACCTACTTATTCCCTTTTTTGCAAAATTTTAAAATGCTACAAAAGTGAAGTGACTAACTCTGAAGAAAATATGCATAATTTCTGTAATTTTTGTTCCTAAACTGGAAATATATTTTTCAATGCCGTTATTTTATTTTTTTAAGTGCACATAATTTTTATGATTTAAACCGAAGTTGATTTTATGACATTTTAAAGAAGGCAATATGGACACCAAATATTTAAAATTTCAAAGTTTTTCATTGGAAGGTTTCAAACAGTCATGTACACAATATTCAAAAAATTTAAATGAGTGCTGAAGAAGGTATTTGTGTTTCATTTCGAGTTAATGAGTCCGGGACATGATCGACCCTTTCTCGCAAAATCCACACTTTTCCACTCTTTAAGGGGTATGTGACCCTCTTAATTTACTGTTCTTTTTTCCCCTGAGTATCTATGGAAGTGCCATTATTCTATTTCTTCCATTCTTTTATTTTCCTTCCTACTTTCAGCAACGCCCTATTGAACTCAATTTCTTTAATTTTCATTTTTACTGAATTTATCAGTATATGCTTCAGTTTTTATCACCAATGAAATTCATATTCAATAGAATACAATGAAATGACGCAACTAAAAATCGAGAGTCGGAATAACTAGTAATAACATGAATAAGTTGAGAAATACCAATTCAATTGATTTTATGCAATCTTCTTTCTCTTAAGCACATTAGAGGAAAAAAAAATGCTTTTGAATTTTAAGGAATGAAAGCAAGCGTATAACACTGGAAGGAGAGGGGAATAATTGTTTTTTTAAAAACAGTTCATGAGTTTGAGATTAAATTATTAAAATGCTTCCATTTTAAATACACAAAATATTCAACATTTTCCTGGTTAATACTACGATGTGTCTCTAATGTTTATGCTGCTTATTCTTAATGAACTCCGAGAATCTATTTAAGGGTGAATTGACTTGTTAGAAAAAAAATTTAATCATACCAAATTAAATCTCTTTAAAAACTTGCCTAATCAAAAATCACAATGGAAACATACAAAAGCTGATGAAATTGAACTCTACATCTTGTTTCTATTTATTTTGGAATGTGCAATTGCAATAAAACTCTCCATGTGCACACAATGTCAGTCACCTATAAATACTTCAATGTGCTTTCCTTAAATCTTTTTTTTCAGGTATTTAACTCTTCCCTAATTTTAACAAAATTTTCCTATTAAATTCAGGAAATACTTTTTAAAATTTCGCGTTCTCACAAAAATTTTCTATAATTCTTTTCATTTTTTGACAATTCAACTACATCCTTTAACATGAGTTCATTTGTATGTAACATTATTATATCACCACAATTAGGTCCCAAACAACAAAGCTAAATTTTCTTTTAAATTTCATCCACAATTCTCATGTCACTGAAAATTATACTTGTTTGAAAAAATTAAACTTTGTTTGGATTTCATACCCAAATAAAGCAACTGGTATTTAACTTCCCTATTTTTAACAAAATTTTCATATTTAATTCAGGAAATACTTTTTAAAATTTTTACATTTTCACAAAATTTTCTTCAAATATACATTTTTTTTTATAATCCAACTTTGTGTTGTTAACATAAGTTCATATTCAATAAATGCAATATTAAGGTCACTACAATTCTAGCACCCAAATAACCCAATTTTCAGTTAATGTTAAAAAAAAACCATCTTAAAATGAAATTTTTTTTTTTTTTTAATATTATAAAAAAGCTTTAGATTTCCAAAGAATATCACAAATTTCTCAAGTAGAAATTATGGAGCTAGATCCTTATACAAGTTTTATTATTTTTTTAACAAATTAAGTTTTAAATAGATGAAGAAGTGATGAATGGAAGGCTATGTTTTCAATCTTCCTGAAGAGAATTCTTCTTGCTCAGTTATTCAAAGACGGTGTATGGTTGTTTTATATCTAATGACACAATAGGTATTATTCTTAATACGAAAGGAAAAAATTGTCTAAGTCTGGCTTCAAGTGGAAATATTGTTCCAAATATGTATCAACGCAAAAAATGCAGGTCATCAAATGCTGCTAGGGGGAGATATTTAATGTTAAAACAAAATTCTCCAAGTCAAAGGTATATTGAAAAATCATTACAATGCTCAGTGTCAACTGTAAACAAAATTATTAACACTGATTTAAATTATAAAAATAAAATGCTCATCTTCTTTCTCCATGTTGTATCGCTGAACCCAGAATAGGCTTTAGAATTCTTTTTGAAAAGAATCAGGAGAAAAAAAACATTTTAGCAATAGATGAAATACAGGTCTACTTAAATGAATGCAAGAAAAAAAAGAGATCAATTTGTTATCATCAAGAGGAGAAAAAATACATTAAAACATTGTTCAAAGAATCTAAAGAAGTTTTTCTAAGTGATTTTTGATTGTGGTAGGTTTTTCATATAATGGAAAATTAAAAGCAAAGAGAGTGCTACAATTCCATTAATCAGTAGAACTCCATCAAGACAAAGCAAGCAGCCCTTTGTAGACATTAGAAAGCTGTCGAAGAGGAGATAAAATATCTCTTTCGATACTACAAAAAGCATTATTGTCATGACAATCATGATGTAGAAAGATTGTTAAGTATAAGGATTATCCAACTGAATATTTAAAACAACAAAAAGTTGTGAAAAAAAGGCCATCAAAGATGTGCGAACAACCTGAAGACTCAGCACTCAGCGAACTCTCAGTTCTCTGCCTCACACTCAGCTAGTTTCATTGAGTCATAGCGGATAAAAAGCAACTGTGATGTGTGTGCCAAATTTACGACTAAAATAAACCAATGACTACTTCTATAGAACCATTATGACATACTTATAAAATAATTTTACAAACTACAAGTAAAATGTTACCATATAACAATTTATAATCAATACATTGAACAATGATGTATACGCTGCAAAATGTTTGATACAGTTCAAATTCTTTAAAAGGGTAAGTCTTTCATAACAAGTTTGATTCAATTATGGAAACAGAATCAAAATTAAAAAGGATTATAGAACCATCACAACATACTTATCGAAAAAAAATACAGTTTTAATATTCTTTCATACAGTTCAAATTCTTTAAGAGGGCAATTCCTTCATAACAAGTTTGATAAAGATCAATTATGGAAGCACAATCAAAATTAAATAGTATGTAGCAAAATTTAAAGCATTTTACTAATACATTGAAAATCAATTCATCAATAATTGTGTATCTTAATAATGAAATGAAATTGCCATTTATCATTTATATTTGACTACAATTAAAATATATATAAAATACATTGAACTAAAGAAAATATAAAATATATATATAAATGATGGCTATATATATTTTTAGATTTTATTGCAATTTTTTTATTTTTTTAAAAAAAATTACTTTGTTTTTTGGAAATAATTTTTGATTTGTTGAACAGCATTGTTCTGGCATATGAATTTATTTTCAATTCCCAAAGTTCAGTTGAATGTTCACTGCAAGTCAAAAAAGAATTTTCAATTTCCCTCAAATTTGCTATTAATCTTTTCAAAATTCCCCTTTGATGACTTGTGTTTGAAAAAATATAGTTGAAAATTTCACCGGATTTACAAATACAATTTACAAAGAGTTGCGAAGGATATTGTAATCCGGTTTTTGAGTTAGCAAACTCTTTAAATGACAAAAGAATATTAGTGACAGTTACTGCGTTGCTGGCATTATTTGATTTGCAGAGTTCACAGTAGATTTTCTGAAGAGATTTTGTGGAAATGTAGCCTGCCACATAAGTGGCACTGTTGAGCTCCAAATAATCCCAATTTTCCTGTGCTTCTGGGCAATCCATGATGGTTCATCAAAAACAAGATCTAGGCAATCTTCATCTGTTTGCGGGATGATTTGGGTGGATTCAAGAATGATGTCATCATCTGGCTCATAGTTGGCATTTCCACACATAGCAAACATCAATTCAGCTAATAACATCCGTGTCCTGTGGAGTAGGATGTAGTAAGTCCACTGGAGTAGGATGGTCATTCGCCTCACCTAAAGAGAAAATATCAATTAAACACATGGAATTAGTAAACATTTTTAAGTTTCTATGTATTTTTTATAGTAATCAGCAAATTATTTTACACAATTTACTTATTTTTCATTTAAGACAGCCTTAAAAGATTTCTTAAATGTTAAAAATATTGTTAAATTTTAGAATAAATTGAACCTTCCAAATTTGAGTTTATAATCAAATAATTTGAAATTTGACATTGAATTTTTTAAAGAATACCTAAAGAAATGATGAAAAAGTTGTGTTAAATAAGTTCAATAAAATAAAAGCAATTTATTAATTTACTCAGCTTTCTTTTACCAAACTCAAATTTTATAATTAAATAAATTAATTACAAGCAATGGACAACATACCCGAGAAAAATAGTTTTCTAAGGCATCTTGGTTGAAGCGGCTGAAGAGGACAAGTTTCATTTTTTCAAACAATTCAGGTACCAGAAGAAGGAAAGCAGGCAGTGTGACTTGCCATCCTGTTATGCTGTGTTTATGCGTATCTATAAAACATAATGCGAGCATTAAAGAAATTTATTGACACGAGAAGAACTATGTATACATTAAGCCAAAGATTGAAAAATGAGTAAAATTCGTTCATACCTTTCTTCGTCTTTTGGGAAGCGAAAATATTTCAACTCCTGCGATTTTGCACGAGTGGCGTTGCAAAAAATACATCTGTCATAATTCCTGCTGAATTCTGTTTTCTCAGTCCTAGAAGCAAGCTAGAAGAATCAAAGACGACAAAAAAAAATCCGTTGCAAGTTAACCAAAGTTAAAACCACGCCACGATCAAAACAAATGAAATCCCCTGCGCATTCTTTTGCGCAACAGGACCTGGCGAAATAGGTTGTTTGGCGAAAGCGTTAATTGGGGGAAAACGAAAATGAATAGCATATTAAAAGTTATACTCGTTTAAAATACACACATTTAAAGCAGATATCGACTTTATGCCTTATATATGTGTATTTTATGGTAATAACTTGCTGATATCTTTTGGCCTTGAAGTTTTTAAATACATTTTAACAGAAAGTAATATATTTCGGATTCAAAATTGTGCGCGTTGTCGCCAATTCTAAACCGGTTAGACCAGTTACGGCAGCCATAAAGAGGTGAAAAACACGTTTTCGCCTTTCCGATTTCGTGGTTAACGGATAGTCTCCGTTTGTTTACGGGAAAATAACGGTTTCGAGACATTATGGAAATTTTCCGTTAAAATCAGTAAATTTTCACCTGAATTTTCAGGTGGATTTTTTACAGTGTATTTGTAGGGAATTTTACGGCCTTTAATTCGTTTATTCACTGAATAAAAACTGAATATATTTCGAAGTATTCACGAAACCCTGAAGAAGAAAACCAGAAAACATGCATCGGCTTCTGCTGATCGGTAGCCATTGCGTATGGAAATCTCCCGCCTTAGCAAATTTAGAGAGCCGTAATGGTACGCCACCTATTTCAAAAAAATCTTTTTATTTGCTCTCTAGTTTAAAAAAACGTAGTTGCAACATTATTATTTTTTTATTAATTTTTGAAATGTGTTAAATAATTTATGACCACCCTGTAAATTTATAAGTAGCACCTGTCTGGAAAAGGTTGGGAACATGGATTCGTATTATGGGATACAATAGAAACCTTCATGCTTTAAGTCTACAAAATCAATGGTTGCACTAATTGGGCAGGAGATGGTTAGAGGATAATGCATGCGTTTCACGCTTCAGTAGTATGACAAAAATCATGAAAGTGCTATGCAGAACCTATCTCGATGATTCCTTTCTCTTCTCTGAGTAAACGTATTACTTGAAAATAAAGTTATGATATAGTTATGAAGTCACCAAATCTGAATGTCACGGTTATGATACTATTCTTTTCGGCAATAAGTAAACATTTTTTGAAATATTATTAGTTTTATGTGTATAAAAGATAATGTTACTCAACATAATTTGTGTATGCAAGTTTTTATAATTTCCTTGTTTCGGCTTTTTAATAAAAATAGCGTTCCCATTGCATACTGTTTCAGATTTGTTCATTATTATCGATGGCAACTTTTTGTGAAGTACTTTTTGATTATTTATGGTAGAGAATGTTGCTGTTATAAACTGTAATTCATTATGAAATGATTTTAAGTTAATGATTTTTACACATGCATTTATAGTTTGATAATATTTTAAAGGTAAATGAGGAACCTAGTATAACTTTCTAATGATGTACGAATTTATATTTTGTTTAAATTAATCAGTGCTAAATGCACAGATGAAATTCCTAATCCCCCCCCCGAAAAAAAGTCATCAGTTAATATAAATCAATACTTTTCAAATATCTTCCATGTTCTTTTTTATATGTTGTTAAAAATCCTGGATTAACACTGGTTTTCATTTCTTACGGGTCTATTCTGGTACCCCCGGTTGAGTTGGGAGACGTCACTTTTTCCGCACGTTAACAACGGGAAAAGTGACGTCTCCTAACCCAACCGGGGGTACCAGAATAGACCTCTTAAGTTTATAAGATTGGAAAAATTATAGAAACAGAAATATTTACAAGCAGTAACTTAAATTTCGTATCCATAAAAATATATCTCTAAATGAAGTAGATTCATTTTTTTGTTATTAAATTTTCATAGCTAGAAAATCTGAAAACCAGACTTTAGTAATTAAATTTTAATCATTTTGAATACTGTCTGTTTTCATATTCGGAAACCCTCCGCGATATTGCGCATGCGCTAATCGACTTTGAATTCACCAAAATAGGGATGAGATGAAAGATAGAGAAGAATTTATTTATTTTTTACTAAGCAATATATAGGAACATTGCGCAATTTCGAATTCAAACAAATAGTACGATTCAAAAAGAAAATGAATATCAACATCGGAAAGAAATAGTTAAAAGAAATACGTGCTTAACAAAGAAATCAGAAAAAGAGCTCTTCTTATTTATCGCGTATCTCCTCTCTGCGGAGTTAAATCATCCAAAAGTGCTTGGCGCAGGTTTCGGAAAAGAAGAGTATCTAATGTTTTCATATTTTACAAGGTTTTCGCCGTGGAGATTATACAGTGGAGAATTGTTTTTTTTCGATTTCGTTCGAAATTTGGGGGAGATGTGGTGCAGGTGACACTTGATGACATATCTAAACATCATAAGATTTCTTATGAAATAAAAATTGTCGAAATAGGTCTAATGGTTGGGGCTGGGGAACTGTCTGAAAGTTTTAACCAAATTATTCTAAATATATAGATAATTACAAATAACTTTTATGCATCTGCTAGCTTTGGATGCAAGTAAAATTTCCTGAAATAAATTTTAAATCATTTTGTACACCTTTTGCTCCAAACGGAACACTTTTACGTGCAACTTATTTCAAAATGAAATTTATTATTATGCTTTTTCGTGGATTTTTTTTCTGCTTCTAAATTTTTCTTTTTGTTTTATCTAGTCTCTATTTTTTCATTCTGAGAAACTTTTCTTTCTCCTTATTTATTAATGAAATGTAGATTTTAAAAATAGATTTCAAACTATTGATTTTTAATAGAACAGAAATCCAAAAATCCTATATTAATAGCCAGTCTATATGCACAATTCCACAATCTTTTGATTTAAATAATCTTAAATAAATAGATATAATAATTTTAAGAATAATATAAAGAGCCAGAGAATGTCCTAGTTGAGAATTTGAGCAAAACGTTTCTTTTCAGATTTTTGGTAAATATTTTAACCAATAAAATATCTATCTAACTTTTTTTAAACTAAATTTATTTTTTTTATACAGTTCTTTCATATTGGAAAAGTCTAAAATACTATATATAACAAGAAAGCTAGAACCTCCAAGATAGAGAAAAATAAACTTTAGGAAATTCAGCATTACAACAAGAGAAGATGTAAAACTTTTATCGGAAAAACGTATTTCTGACCATTGTAAAAGAAATTTTTTAAGTATTTCAAAAGCGTTCCTTTGAATGTCCAACAGTACTGCAGTTTTCATCTGACTCGATATATAAAACTTCTACTTGAATAGAAAAAAATCAGTTTTGCATCTTCTAGCAATATAGGATTTCCAGGCACATACAAGAAATATATGAATATGATTTCACCCTTTATCAAGCAACAATAAAATGTATTGCATTTTTGACAAATATTACCTTAAAATGGTCTGCAACTTCTTTGAATGTTAAAAAATACTTTAAAAACTCTTTTAATACTTCTTTATTTCACATCCGCTTCATGAAAAGTTATTTCTTTTTTTTAGCGTATGTTTTTATTTTTTAAAAAGTGAAATGATGTTTGAAAAATATTTGATACCTGGGATGTCAACTATTAAAACACCAGTTTTTAAAGTTTCAAGTCAGCCAATTTAAATCTTATAACTGTTTGATACGAAACGTGTCCGGAAAGAAAGTACCGTTTCGTTCTACCGCCACCGCAGCGCTAGTGTCGCAGTTCCGTGCATGTGCACACGTGTCTCTGGTTCATTGTCTGTCCATTGACGCCATTATAGCAGTGAATATCTAAAGAGACAAAAATGTAAGAATTAAACCAATAATAATAACAATAATTGTAATTATTTAGATCTAGTAATCAAAATTATGGATTCAAGCATTTCGGTTGGTACTATGACAAGAGAGATGACTTTAATTTTAGAGCTATTTCTCTCTGTCATTATCATACCAATCTCAACCTAAAAGTCATCAAAAATACTATCTACTCTCAAGTTAAAAGAATCAAAAATATCTGCAACAACCATTCTGCTATTGTCAAAGCCATTGATAATTTAAATATTAATTTAAAACTAAACGGCTACCCAGTACACTACTTTATTATTAATAATTAAAGTATTTATAAAATTTTACTCTCAATCTCCTCTTTGCGCTGCTAGTTACTCTGATACTCATCACACCCCCTCTTTCACTTTTATTGGCTCACCTGCATTTTTTCTGAACTAAATGATGAAAATAAAATAAATAAAAATAATAAAACATTAAAAAATTGATAATAAAAATTATAAAAATGCATGAAAACGTCAAAAAAATGTTATATAAAAAATCAAAAATAAAACAAAAAAATAATAAAAAAAACATAAAAAATCTTTAGGAAAAAATTTACAAAAAATTTCAAATCTTTTGTTAGTGTTTCCCTCACTAGATGGAGATACATGCACGCATCTATTTGCCTTGTCTAGATTATAACACAAGCGTCAACCCTTTGTTCCACATATCCCAGATAGCAATTTTAGTTTGCTATCTGGGCAGCAAGTTTGCCGCAAGCTTGCATTGCAAACTCATTGCAAATTATAGCAAAAACAGAGCACGAACACAACCCGGGATAGAACTCGCGATCTCCCGGTTCCGAAGCGGAGACGCTAACCATTGAGCCAGCTGAACACTGAGAGAATTCTAAGATAGATTTCGCTAATACATCGTTCGATTCGATTCGTATACGATTTATTTTAAACTTTTTTCTTGATTTCATTAATTTTTTGAGTTGAGAATATGATTTGAAGTCAAAGAGAGAGCGATTTTCGCTAATAACAACGTTTTGCTAGTAGAATAAATTATGAAATTAGAGTTCAAAAGTAATTTACGTTAAAATGGGACAAAATGTATAAGTTTATTTTTCAACAAACATTGACTGTTTTTACGGTTTAATTTTGTTTATAAACGCTAAAATTTCAACATTAAGAAAAAGGCGATATAGCTTTCTTTAAAGTGCGAGTGATATATTTAGTAAAAAGATGGAAAAATTTTCAAAATGTTTTTATAAAAAAGTTAGTTTTTTTTACAAATTATCATTGATTTATTGAATTAATAAAAAGAAGGACGGTCTAGGAGATGCTATTAAAAATCATATGTTTTTTTTTTTAAACAGAGACAAAGATAATTACCTCTTTGTGCTGTCTTTGACGGAAGTTTGTTTTGCATACTTGCTGCAAGTTTGATTTGCAAGCGAGGGTGGCGCTAGTTGTCACAGCGAACTTGCTAAAAGTTCGTGTCAAGTTTGACGCGTCAAATTTTGCCATGACAAGTCAAAATCAAACTTGCTGCAAACTTACGTGCCATCTGGGATGTTATAAGAGGTAAGTTTTTAATCCCTTCTTTTTACACTTTGTTCTGGAGATTGTCTTTAATTTCTTCTTTGTGGATAAATGTTTTTCTTTCCAATACATTCCGGTTTATGTTCAGGCCAAAAGAGGATATTAAATTCAGACTTTGAAGTCTTTTCCTCTACAGAAAACCTATTCCAGTTTTGAATCTGCATGAATGTCTGGCCTCTGATGAAGCTATTCACCAGATTCTTACTTTTTGTCGTTGTCTACTATTATTTTTTATCCTCCCACTTTTTTATTCCCCTTTTATTAATATTTTTCTTTTTATTTTATACTTGGCAATTTTTTCCCTGGATGATGCTGCACTTGCGCACACCAATTAAATTGCTTCCATTATTCTTTGTCTTTTTAGATATTCTTACCTTTTTGTCTCTTTAGATATTCAATGCTTATTTTGTATTCTATCGGAATTTGCAGCATTTAGCGCCATTCTGTTTAATACAATTTATTATTATTTTTGTAATTTATTTATTTATTTTTTTTAGATATTTTTCAGTACACATTTTATCTGTTTGACATCTCTTTCTTCTCTCTTGTTCTGTAATCTTTCCGGGTTTTTGGTTTGTAAAGCCGTTTCACCTCTTCAATTTTCACACTATGCCAGGTTCTACTATTAATTCTTTCATAGCGCATGGCCCGTCGCGCGCTTTAACAAGGGGCACTGTGGACTGCTTTCTGCAAGGTGCAACCATGGATAAAAAGCTACTTGCTCACATCTTTTACTCAGATCATTTAAAGAAATTTAGAAAATGTGGTAAAGCTAGATGCAAAACATATCCCTCAGCCTGCGAAGAACAGATTAAAGGTAATAGTGAAAAAGTTGATACTTTCTGTAAAGTTAAAAATGTCATTTATTTAATTCATTATAAAGAATGTAATCTTAATTATGTAGGCTAAACTTGCATTGAGTTGAGTACCAGAATCAACGGTCACAGATAAGCTATTAAAAACTTCAATAATAATCATTCACATGATTATGAACTTCTCCATTTCGAGTCACATAATTTCGAAAATATTATTATTTACATTCTTGAAGATAAAATTGTTGATCTTAATATCAGATTAGATTTAGAAAATTTATTTATTTGCAGCCTCAAAACTTTTTTTCCTTATGGTCTTAACAGTAAATTAAATGGAGAAGGTCACAGTGAATTCAATAAAATTTGCATCTACAATAAATTCAACATTTCCAAAGGTTTTTAAAATCTTCCAATACATCCAAAGAGAGGTTTAAAAAAGGTAAAGGCAAGAGTGGAAAACATTTTATTGTATTTGAAGAATTGCAAAAATTATGTTATCTTGACTATAACTGGGAAAACATCAACAAAATCAAACAATATTAATTCAAGATAAAGAACAATAGACTCAAATGGTTCATTCATCATGAATACGAAAAATTTATATTTATTAATAACAATATTAAATTCATTTTCTTTGACCTGGTTAAATTCAAACTTAAAATAGCCAATAATAGTCGGCTTTTTAAAGTCAAGAGCCGTGACAGTAAGAATTACTTCCCTGTTAAAGACATTTCTGTTATTTCAACTGCTTTTAATTACCAAAAGACCCTAAAAAAACAAATCTGTAATTACAATTACTTTTGCAAAAATTTAAATGAAATTGATATTTCACACTGCTATTGTAATGAAGAGGAAAACAAGAATTTTATTGTTAAAGATAGGGGACATGTTATCACAGTTGATCTAAATATATTATTTTCTGACTCTCTTCGTAAAATCATGGGAAAGGGTTCTAAATTTAGACTTAGAAACAGGGTAAGCCTAAAGAGAGTTGTTGATTCCATTGGTAGAGACTTGGACATTTTTAATGCTAAAATTGCTAGAAAATATCATTGGCCCATTGAAAGCTTTGGTGAATGGAAACATCACATTTTGATAGAAACCAAGCACTCAATTAACATCAATAAAAGAAAGTCATCAACAGAGGTATTTTCTTGGATACAATTCTTAAAAAAGAAATTCAAAACTTAAAAAATAAATTTATTATCACTACCGTAGACAAAGCAGAAAATAATTTTTGTATTTTGTGTAAATTCCACTTCAAAGAAATTATGATCAATGAGTACAATTCAAACGTCACTTATCAACTTATTAATTGAAGTAAAAAAGAACTAGACAAAAGAATGTTGGCCTTGGCCAAAAAAATTAAAATCAATACAAACAATTTAACATATCCGTACCTTTTCCCTACTATTAAATTTCACAAAAATACTTTAAAATTCAAATTTGTTACATGTGGCACAGGCAGTTACAATTTTTATTTTAGGAAATTTTTCTTCAACATTCTTAAAATCATTCTCAAAAAAATTGAAAAAGAAGAAAACTTTATAATTAATAGTAACATTGAAATTCTAAACTTTCTTAAAGATAATAACATTCATAGCATCAGCACTTTTGACTTTGAGAATCTTTTCACCAGCCTCCCACATGAAAAATTAACTGAAGCATGCATTAATTTATATGACTTACACCTTAACAAATTCATAGATAAAAATAGATGGCTAGAAATTTGAAATATTAACATCTGTGAAAATTATCTCTTCAATGGAATCAGCTACTACAGACAATCGTGTGGTCTTCCTATGGGTACGAGTTTCTCCAGTGCACTGGCGAATGTTTTTCTTCATACATTCGAGAGGAAATTTATTAAAAATAATCTCATTTCTGCTTATCGCTACATTGATGACCTTATTGTATTTGACTTTGACAACCTGGACACTTTAATTAACTGCTATCAAGAAGAGATACATGTGCACATGCACGGAACTGCGACACTACGGTGGTGGTAAAACGAAACGGTACTTACTTTCCGGACACGCCTCGTATAATATGGAAACCACATTATACGACATTTATTGCAAAAATTGGACTTAAAAATTTATTTCATATTCATAATCTTTTTATATTTTGTTTTTTGCTGTAAAATAATGTAAAGATGGTCATTAGAAGTTATTTGTTTGAATATGGAATTTGAAATTCATTAATTGGTATTGAAAGTAAAATTATAATTTTGAAAGGCGAATATAGAAGATTTTTTTTAAATTACAAAATAAGAAATAAATTTCGTTTAGTATTGTAAACTCGTAGTCGGAAGAACAACACTAAGATATTAAATTAAGAGTGTCCGAGTGGTATAATAAACACGAAAAAATATTATTTCTCCAATAGAATCTTTAAAAATTATACAAATAACATTTTTATTCTTTTATGTCTGCTGGAGTAAATATTTCTGTTGTATTACGATTTACGTTTGAAAACTGCGAAAAAAATCTAATGCAACTGTTATATTTGATAAAGCTGCTTCTTACTTTGCCTAAAGATTATAAATTCTTCCAGATCCTTCTCCAGCCATCCACTACACACATGGAAGAATGATCGACAACGACCAATGTATTGAGCACTTGGCCAGAGCACACGGCTGATCTATGTTGAAAAAGGTTCGCCACCTTGTCCCATTACAGTCCAGGAGCTGGATCTTTGCCAGGAATTTTCTACGTCCTGAAATGCTTTACAAATATGTTCCCCAGCAGATAGTCTAAAATATGTTTTAACGTGAAAACGTCTATCCGCTCGTTACAGTGATAGTCGGTCGAACTTCCTTGTGTGACAAAATACCGTCAGATTTGAATCGCTAATAACTACGAGACTAATAATGCAATAAAAATAGTTGACCCGACAACGGATAGATCATATCTGTAAGAGTTTGTCGCATAGTATTTGTTTTGCATGTGACGTCATCGTACCAGTGTAGGTGCATGCGCGTGATTGTTATGAATTACCTTTTGTGAGGTTATAAATAAGTGTAGCGTGGAAACGCGTTTAGATAGGAGGTTGATTCTGGTGTCATTTTAAAAGAGCTTGAGGAGTATTACTAGTACCCAAAGTGAGACAGTAAATATATTTATCAGAATATAAGTAAAAACCGGTATTAAATTGAAAATTTTCAACTCCGCATGGTTTTTGATTATAATATGCAGAGTTTTCTTTCGAATTCTACGAAACTTACAGAATACTTGACAATACGTAAAAGAAACACTGTATTAAAATTTAATTTGAATGCAAAAATTTGAATTTTACGGGAAATCTGAGTATTTGCATTAAATAAAGTTTTACTGCGCATACGCGAAATGTAGTTCTATATACTGTCAACAGATGGCGCCATCAAAAGCTACTCTAAATAAAACAAAAAAAAGGCTCAGTTTGGGACCGCGCTGTAGATTTTTCGTGAGAACGTCGGTTTAAAATCATAAAACAAGTGTTTCGTATTAATATGTAATTTAATTATCAATCTCTTTAGCACAATATTTACACAGAGTATTATAATGGTTACGCAATAGATAAATCACAAGCTACCACAGACCCTTGTTGCTACATGCGATAAACTTGTTTTATGATTTTATCCCGGCGTTTTCACGAAAAATCTACGGCGCTGACACGAACTGAATCTTTCTTATGTTTTTATTTTGTAAATGTTGTTTTCAAATCTTAATGATGGATGCCTAAGATGTAAATGTAGGGTTGTTTAAATTATAGTTAGTCTATTTAGAAAGCTTTAGAGCCGGTTCTATGGCTCCAAACAGAACAAAATTTCACTAAAACATACTGCAAGTATGCGCTCGGTGAAAGCAATTCAGCAAAAAAATACCCTTGCATGCAAGCGGAAGAAAGTTGTACGTTAAGAACTGAATTTAGGCAGCGGTTTTAGTCAAACAGTAAAGTTCTTATATGAACTATCCAATTTTGATTCAGTAATAAAATATTTGCAAGAGTCCCTATAGATAATGGTGCAGCGCCACCTATTGACAAAATTTTAACTATTTCTTTCTTTCTTTTTCTCGGTTTTCACAGAGCTCATCAATTGTACTACATATAGTGAAATGTTGTTCCATTTGCAATAACAAAACTGGCTCTAGGGTTTTCTGAATAGTCGAACTTTAATTACAACAAACTTGTATTTACTTGCATTACAAATAATGCTATGCTTTTCAAATTTCCATAAAGTTTTATCTGAACACTAATTTAATTACAGTTTTCTACATTCCTCATTTTCCAAACACCATTTTTTTCTCGATATGAATATAGATTTATAAGAAAAAACAGGGCGCTCTTTCATATAAAGGTGGAGTGTTTGGTTTGGGGAAAAATAATAAAAGGGGACATGTTTTTTAGAAAATTCATGAAGCCTGTCTATCCCAAGATATATTGCTTTGCATATATTTTTGAAAGAGTTTCGGAATTCTTTATACTCTTCCTTACTTGGGCAAACATCACGCAATCTGCTTTCGTTTGTACAAAATGATATACAGTAGACTTTGAAGCTTAACTGAAACAAAACAAAATCTTCCGTTGTTATGTCTCGGATATCGAAACATAAACCAAAAATGCTCAGACACCTATGAAATGTTTGGCTGTTTTGAAAAACGATTCTAGAGATGAATTTCTCTAAATTTTAAAGAATTATACCTTGCACTGACATTGAACATGATTCATTGAAGAGAAGAAAAATATCTTTTTTAGTGTGTGAATATTTTGATATTGCAGAACTGTATATTAAAATAGGGTAAAACTTATTGCTACTCGATACAAACGTTTTCTATAATATTTTGGTAGTTTTTTAGAACTACTGGCACAATAAACCGCATGTTTCTAATTCTCCTGAAACATGACTAACATGACAGTAAGTACCTATTTCCATCTTGATGTATATCATGTCTATATGTTACAAAATTTTATATACAATATTATTTGATGGTAAAATTCTACTCACAAGAGTGATATCCCTTTAGCCGAAATACTAGGCGTGAAAGATCTGGCAGAGTAAGTTATGACAGTTAATAAATGGAAAGTCATTCTAAGCCACTTTATGAGGAATATGATTCTCACAAATTGATTGAATTCTTCTTGTTGAAAGCCGGGCTGTCTGAAGGGATTCAGTTTCGGGAGAGCAAATGATCTTTAATATTTTGCCTCAGATTCCAACAGTTCAGTTCTGCCGTACTTGGAAGAGTGTCTCATTGAATTTGCATCGTGAACGTGTCCTATAAGAGTGCTGCTTGTATTGAATTCTGCTTGTTGAAAGTCGAGCTGTCTGAAAGGATTCAGTTTCGGGTGAGCAAATTATCTTTAATATTTTGCCTCAGATTCCAACAGTTCTGCCGTACTTGGAAGAGAGTCTCATTGAATTTGCATCGTAAGTGCTATAAAGGTGCTGGTAAGTATTGAATTCTTCTTGTTGAAAGTCGAGCTGTCTGAAGGATTCAATTTCGGAGAAAATGATTTATATGTTTGCCTCAGATTCCAACAGTTCTGCCGTACTTGGAAAAGTGTGAGAATTTGCATCGTGAATGTGTACTATAAGAATGCCGATAACAATATTTAAGCGTTTTTAGAATTATAATTACAATATTTCTTTTTTAAAGTTATTGTTAAGAGAGACAACTTTTTAAATTTTTATCAAATTTCATTTTAATACATAATACTCAAAACTACTTTAAGCCTTTCTAAAGTAGGAATAGTAAATAACTACCGAATTCTTCAATTTTCGATTGTCTGTTGTAAGCTATTAGACCGCTTCCCAATACAACCACAAAAATATTAATAAACACTTTGAATACATAATGCGGCTTTCAAAAACCAAATAAATATCAATTAATTGTTATTATTACTAAATTGCAATAGTAATGGACCTAAACCTATCAGAAGATATGAAGATAGGCGAGCATTCTTGCCAAATTTTTCAATGAAATAAAACTCTGCAACCTCAGTTTTTTAATATAAGCAATAGTGAAGTATCCTGATTTGTTATTCAATCAATAATTAATCAAATTAAATAACAGATAAATTATTTTTTATTTAATAATCTAAATGAATTTCTGGTTTTAAAATTAATCTGAATCTTAAAAATGTGTTTATGTTTTTCACCAGAAATAAATGGAACTTTTAAGTGTTAAGCAAAAATAGCCACAGTAAAGCACAAGTTAAAACTATGATTGTTTTTTATCCATAGAGTTTTGAAATAGTTAAGTTGAATAAGAAACGTTGAATTGTAACTTGTTTAAGTAAATAAAATTATTAAAAGTATTTAAATGTTTTATATAAGTAAGAGTCCTTATTTGGGAAGTAGCGATACAGAAGTTTTACAAAAAAACATGAAAAGACAAAGTCATATTTTCAAATATTTATCTACGTCTTTACATTTTTTTAAAAGTAATGAATGTTTCCTCAAAATTTTTGATTTTAGGATGTAAATTATATAACATTTTTAACTATTACATATTTTAGGAGAATATCTTATTTAAGAAGTCATTGCTAATTCATTATTTGCATTAAGGAATAAGTGTTTAATTCGAGACAGGCATGACCTTCACAGAAAAAGCTGGGGATTTCTCATAATTCAGGGACTTCAAAATTTTAATATGCTTATTATTGATTTAACATGAAGAAAATGTAATCAATGTTTAAACGTCAAATATGCTAATTAATGAGCCAGTTTCTCAAGACGTTGTAGAGAAGTCAATAAATGAATTGAAGTAAAGCGTAGGTATGCCATAGTGACGAATTGGATGGGAGGTAACGCTCAACTGACCACTGAAAAACATTCCCAATTCCACGACGTATTTGCCTATTACAGTTTTTAACTGATGCGATTACATTTAAGCTTGAAATAATTGAATATTCCTGTAATGGTTTGACAATTGCAAAGAATTCGTGAAATTTTCTTTGTCTCCTTGTTCGTTTTTAAATATAGATTCCTTTTTTCTTCTTTTTTAATTCTATGCATTTTTCAACTTATTCTTGAAATCCTCCAACTAAAGATAGCTTTCAGTCGATATTACAGATTCAAAGACCATATCATATATAATATCTGTTGTATGGTTGTAATAAATGCTTTCTGATATATAAATTCCATTGGAATGGGTGTTTGGACATTTTATTTTATTAGTAATGATTAAATAAAATCAGATATTTAAAACTATTTTAAATTTACATCATCAATGACATTATTTTTAAAAGAATTAGAGTGCCATGAAAAACGTACAAACAAAAAGGAACAACCCGTAGAAGTCCAATTTTTAATCTGGAATCCGATTTTATATTGGAAAGGAATATGGAATTTGCTTAGAGCAAGATACTCGTTTAGGACATACTACCCCAAGATTTTATATTGATATTGCATTTCTGATTGTTTATCTTTATTGCATATAAAATATTTGAAATGACATTAAAAAATATAAAAGATTTGTAGGATGTTTTTATTCAGTTATTGGTACAAAAGATTTGTATTTATGCCACTATTTAATTTAAAACAAAATCCCTTTTGAATTGCTGATTGAATTTAAGCACCTCATAATTGCCTTTAATTATATAATTGATGCAATATTTTTAACAGAACATATTCTTATAGAATTAGCAGGAATAGAACATACCAAAAAGAATTGAAAATGACTTTCTGTTACAAAGCATTTCTCGGTGCCAACATTTTTCTGTCTTTCTGCTCTATATATATATTCTATAGGATTCATTTTTACTAAATTATTCCAGAAATGATCCTCATTTAGAAGTAATGTAGTCAAAAAGCTGTTATATAAGAAAAGATATTCATTTTAAGTGCATTCTTTCGCAAGAAGTTTAGAGCTATAAAGAATCATTTACAAGCAAACCAGAAAAAGTAGTGTCACTATTATATGCGCAAAATGAGAATTTCACTTAAGTATGTTACTTTAACGATATCAAAACGAATGCCATAAGGATAATGATGTCTGGTAACACTACAAGGCTTGTACTATTAGTGACGATATATCTAGATAATGTTAAATGGATTTTAAAAGAAGCATTCTTTATGGTCACAAGGAGCGACTAAAGAGTACCTTTAAAACTTTTGCTCATTTTCATAGAAAAAGGGGAAAAACTCTGTGGGAGAAAAGGTTTTGATGATAAAATTTGTTACCGTGTTGTTATTTTTGTTGCTTTTCATTTAAGATTCAGGGCTTGTTTACATAGACTCAATCTGCAGTTGAAGTTGCTCTTTATCTGGAAGAAAAAGTCTTTAAATATATTTTAGATTTTACGACTTTTTCATTGGAGTTTACGAGCAGTTCTTCTTTAAGTGATAAAACTACGAATTTCCTTTCTTATTATCTGACCTCCTTTTTCTTTTTTACATGGACTTTGTTAGAGTTATCTAGTTGAATTTGTTGTTTGTTCAGTTTAGAATCGATCTACAAGTATATTATCTGACCTCCTTTTTCTTTTTTACATGGACTTTATTTATTTACAGTTATCTGAATTTAGATTTGTTGTTTTGTTCAGTTTGAATCGATCAACAAGTATATTAATTATCTGACCTCCTTTTTTCTTTACATGGACTTTGTTAGAGTTATCTGATTGGTATTTGTTTGTTCAGTTTAAGTCGATCAACAAGTATATTAATTATCTGACCTCCTTTTTCTTTTTTTACATGGACTTGGTTAGAGTTATCTAGTTGAATTTGTTGTTTGTTCCATTTAGAATCGATCAACAAGTATATTAAAGTGACATCAAGCATTAAGAACTGGGTTGACAATTATTCTGAAAGAGAATTGCTTTCCTTCATACAATAAAAAATGATATTGTTACAAAAAAACAGATGTTTCTAATATCAGCAAGTGGGTGGAAGCTTTCCAAAAAGCATTAACACTATCAAAAATATGACTATTTTGTATTTTTGAGATAAAAAAAATACAGTTTATTTATTTTTTGATTTTATCAATTTTGAATGGACTCATCAAATTTTTATTTTCAGAAATTTTTACATAAAATGGACTAATATATTCAGTTTATTTTGAAGTCACTAATCTTTCATAGTTACAAAATCTCAAATTCATCAGAAACTGCGGTCGAATTTTACGACGACTTCATTGCATTCTTTATGTATATTTTGCATACGAGAAAGCATGAAACAGAATCAGGATAAGGGTAGTGTGTATTAAGCAACACAGTTATTTGCTTTTATTTCATTATTTCTATTAATTGTGTGTGTAATTAAAGTAGAAAATGTTGCACATGTGGTGAAGTATTATTTGAATTTTTAGGGATCTTTTCTAATTGGTATGTTTACAAAATTATTTAAATGCAGTGAGCTCTCTAGTTATTCTTATACAGGGTGATTCAAAATAACGTGGCCAAACTTTAAGGGTTCGACAGGCATCCATCTAGAATCAGCAGATGGCATTTGAAATAACATAGCTCTGTACAAAATGCCGATATCTTTCTGAATTCTAAAGTATTCAACTGAAATTATTATGTATGTTGCTCTATATATCAGTCTTTGATGTGTTATAGAAGAAAAAATTACATACGTTCCTTTTATGCGGAGTTGAAATATATTTAATGCAAATTCTTGTAGTTTTCTAAATATTCAAGGTATTTACTTCAATTTTATTTATTCTTCTTTAAAATATTGTCACATATTTGTAAGTTCATAGAATTAATAAGGATTATAAGAAAAATAAATGAGGAAATATTTTGGGACTTTAAAGAAACGTCCATATCTTCATAAATAATCGTGCTATTTTAGAAAATGCGTACAAATATTGCGCATATCACACAGCCGAGATTGATGAATGTTGCTGCGGAAACTGGCTTTCTGTAAAGCGTGGTGAAACAGGTGAGTTAAAATCTAGTCTTTACATGGTCAAAGTTCGAGGAGAGTTTTGAAAAAAATGTGAAAATTTCAAAAAAGTTTTCACAATTTTTTGGCCAGCGCTCTGTTATATTAAATGTCATCTGCTACCTGCAGATGGCGTTTGGCCCATCCATTTTGGATGCCCTCGACAATACTAAGCTACCCTTAAGAAGTTTGGCCCGCGTTTTAATTTAATCACTCTGCATAGCAGTTTTCCGAGTTTTGTGCCTTCTCTTCTTCCTGTAAGAGGATGGAATCACCTCCCAGACTAGCAATTTTTTAGTTTGCAGCAATCTGCTCCTGGAAATATGTTGCAACAAATTTGACACGACAAGGTGCAATGTTAGAACCAGTTGATCACCACAAATTAGACTTGCCACAAACATTGCGTCAAACTCATTGCAAACTATATAAAAAACAGAGCAGAATACAACCTCAGTTCGATCCGCGAGATAACAAACCTGTTGCCTAACCATTCGGCCAGCTAGACTCCGAGGAGGAAAGATGATTGCGCTAATGAATCGCGCATACCATTTATTTTAGAAACTCTTTTCTTGATTTCATTATTTTTTAAAATTTTTGTATTTGAGAATATGATTTGAGAATATTGAAGAACGATTTTCGCTAATAACTACGTTTTGCTAGTAGAATAAATTATCAAATTAGGGTTCAAAAGTAATTACTATAAAATGGGACGAAGTACTTGGACATTATTTTCAGCAAACGTGACTGTTTTTAGGTTTAATTTGTTTATAAACGTTAAAATTTCAACGCTAAAGGAAAAAAGCAGTATGATTTTCTTTTAAAAGTGCGATGCTTAGTAAAAGATGGAAAATGTTTCAAAATTTTTTTTTACTAAAGAAGTTGGATCTTTTTCACAAATTATAATTGGTTGTGAACTGTAAAAGTAGGACAGTCTAGGAGATGCTATTAAAAAATCGGATGTCTCGGAAGAGAGAGAAAAGATTATCTCTAAGTGTGTGCTATCATCTATACATGAAACTTGTTTAAAATCGTGGAAAATCGTCATGACGTATTCACAGCAAACTTGTTTGCAGAGTGGGTTTAGTCGATTATGCTTTGTTACTTTGCAGGAAGTTTGCTGCAAAGTTGCAGTCTGAGAGAGTGTTTCCAATTTTCTTTAATCATAATTTTATTTCCCAATTCCTTAAGAACCCTGAAAACATAAAAAAAACTTTGTATTATTTATTGTATTTATTTACTAATAGGGAATGAAGTCTAATCTCCGGGATGTATATATGCTCATTATTAGGGGACAGGAAAGGTTGGCAGTAGAAAAAAAATTTTGGTTCGTTAGAAAAATAGATACGGAATTTTAGGTACGGCTGAAATTTATTGAAATTCACGAATGCATCTCTAACTAAAAAAATATATAGTTAGTAATAAACTAACCATTTATGAAAAGTTAATGGATTCTTAGGATGCGCAAGAAAAGAGATATAGCTTTGAATAATGTATTCATCATTTCTCTATGTGAATATCGAATTTCTAGATAAAAGAGAGAAAAGAACAAAATTAACTTATTGACAAAAGATATTTGTTGAAATCTGAAGTAAATTTAAATGAAATGGATAAAAATATTTTCCTCGATTAAATTCAATTTAAATACAAAAGGTGTACAGTTATAATAAAATAAATAATATTTAGTCCCAAAAGCAAAGCCAGTTCTTTTCTTTCTTCGTCAATTGTGTATATCTGAAATCGATGTAATAGCAAATTATAGTTAATAATATTATAAGATTTATTTCATCATCTAAGTAAAACGGAAGCGAAACCTTAATTTTTATACGACAGGCAGTATTTTCATAAATTGTACATTTCTTCGATACTGACTGAACTTAGGTAAAATTGAATTTCTTTGAATCATAAATAATTTTTGAAATAATAGTTGAAATACATAATTTTCAAAAGAAAATGGAAACTCCATTGAGTAATAGAAAAATATATTTTTAAATGTATTTTCACTGCAAAGTTACAGAATTTACTGCCGAATCCTTGTTCAAAGGAAACATTCCAAAGCTCCTTCATCTTTAATTTTCTGATTTCTTACCATTGTTTTAATTCCTTTAGAATAAACGGTGCTTTAATCTTTCCTTTTGTGATTTAAATCAGAACAAATTCACAAAAACAATTGAATGAAATATAGAACTCAACCCAAAGTGATCGCTGTTAATGTTACCATTCGCTTCATGTTAGCAAAACCCTCCTGGTCTGAACCAACAGCGGCTGTTCATATGCACACAAAATTGTTGTTTAGTGTAGATCACTACAGCGGCGTTTAATGTTATCAATTTTTGAAGTAGAGAATCGACCGATCCCTCATTTTTTTCAACCAGCATTAACGATTGACGTTCGTGGAATTTCTCCGTTCACTTGTAAGAAACATCTGAAGACACTTTCCCCCCCACTCATTTCTAAAATTTCGTTGTTTGTATTTTTCATGACTACTATCTTTGAATGTCATTTAACAGGCAAGTGACTAGATTAATTTTCATTGAACCTCTGATTATGCAAAAGGAAGGTGGATGTCCATTGACGAGGATATTTCACTGGCTGCCACACTTACAGACTTGGGAAATTTTCCAATCTGTTTCTGAAACAAGACCAAGCAATAAAGTTGATGGTCCAGAGCAGGGACAAATGTATTTGGAAAACCCTCCAGCAGAAATCGAAATGAGACAGCTCGTATTGTGAAACACGTGGCGTGCAACAAATGCGGCGTGTTCAAAATTTAAAAACAATGCAGGAAATTACAAACAATATATGTATGGAAATAGTTCATTAAGGAATAATTGTCGTCAAAGAAGTAATTAATGGATTTTTTTGGTGTTATTTTGGAAATAAATTATAGATAGCCCCGTGGGAAGGTTTTTCCTTTTTGTTTCTTTTCCCTTGATGTGATAAAATATAGTTGATTTTACGAATTCAGTTATTGTTATCAATCAGTTATGTTATCAAAATTCTTATTTCCCAGTGATCCACACTAAGCCAGAACATATTATTGTTACAAACATGGAAAATCCTTGTAATGTGAGAATGGTTGGGAAGAGAGTTTTACAAGAGTAAGCATGGAATGACCTCAACGACCGTTCCGGGACCCTGACCTTGGCGACCATTTTGGCGACTTGGCGACAAATTTGAAAACAGCGTCAAATAGATGATTCAGAAAAATACAACCCTTTTTCTCAATATTTCTATTAGGAAAGGGAATACACGAAAACTCCTTGTGACGTCACGGCGGAGAGAGTGATATTTATAGACCCGCGCCTGGATCGGAGGAGTTAGTGAAATTTGATCCATTGGGAACGGCGAGCTTCGTCCCGCGGTGCAGGCTAGAGGCTGGTGAACTGACGTTATTGAAGCAGTTATAGTCGTACCTAGTTATTTGCTGACTATTGTGTTGTTAGATAACGATATACTGAACTGTTTTTACATGAATTGTCTATTTGGTATTGGTAATCTATTGCAAGAACTATTGTTTTCCTGTACACTTGCCTGTATGCTTTACTTGTTTTCCTGCATAATTGTAAATAAACCTTCATTTTCCATTATCCTGCATGTTGGACTGTTTACACCATACAACCCCAGAAAGACTTTTGCAACAATATGTTTCTACAATGCTACAGCAGTTCAAAAATATTTAACAGAATTAGCATATTTTGAATCATACTGTAGGCTAAGTTAAAGCAGTGAATATTGCAGATTTAATCAAATCATTTATTGACAGGAACACACATAAAAGTCACACTAAAAAGGGTATGAAAGATTAGACATAAGAGGGAACAAAGGATGGTTAACAGATGGTTAGCTCCCGCAGGGGGCCACCTCTATTCATTGAGGAATCATAGCTGTTTCTGAGACATTTGTGGTATTCTCACAGTGAGAAAATGGGATCTTCGATGGTATGAAGAGTTCATGAGTACACTCCTATTCTTTCTTGCAGTTCTATACATAAGAGAGGGGTTTGTTTTCCTCTCTATTGATGCAGAAGAGTTTGAAGTCAGAAGAAGTGACGTAATCGCCAGAATAAAATCTGCAGTCCCCCCCTTCAAGTGTGACATCATTTATGGACGGTCCCTTAGCACATGCGCAGTAACAGCCAGTAATCGCTTACAAAATAGCAGACGCCACTTTGGTAAGAGAAGAGGGGGGAGAGGAAGGCGGGCATTGAATTACAACACATACAAATTCTTTTAAGTTCAAAGATTGAAATGTAAGACAGAAAAACGTTTGAGAAAATTTTTTTAAAAAAAATATATCATCAGTTAGTTGCTGAAAAGGTCTTAAAAATTGCATTTCATTTCACTTATTTCTTTCTGATCCTATACTAATCTTCTTTGCAGCTCCTAAGACGAAATTGCAAGAGTTGCGTTCTGAAGTTCTAGCAATACGTAACT
>BGPR01020382.1:0-27935 GCA_013235015.1 Araneus ventricosus | reverse complement strand
TAAATTGAGCGTTCGATTACCTCAATTTCCTCTTCCGGCCATCGGACATACTGAACTCGCCCTGAATTGAAGAAATTGACTGAACTTTGTCAGTTTTCCCTGAATCGATTGCTTATCGATTGTTTACGAGAACTCACCACTCATAACTGCGATTAAGTCCAGTTATGAACATTTTTTGATTCTCGCGATCTCATCCGGAGTTATGCAAATCATTTGAATGTATTCCTTATGTGTAAATTTCTTGTATAAATGACATTAATCAAGAAACATAATTAAATATTAAGGTGCTGTATTGCTTTGTCTTGTTGATCGCTGATCGGACCCGGTATCACTGGGCTAAGACCTTACAAGCCCAACTCTAATAGGTGCGCAAACGCCATCAGAACGCAGATAACATTTAAAATAATACAGCGCTGATCAAAATTGGAATATCTCCTCGAACTTCGAACATATAAAGAATAGGTTTTAACATACAATTTACACTGAAGATTTGGGCATTTAGGGGACCGACCAGAAATTGATGAAGTCATGTTTTGGCTCACCCCGCTTTACAAAAAGCTGATCATAGTTTGCAACTTTCATCAATTCTTTCGTGTGATGTGAACAATATTTACATGCATTTTCGTAAAAATAGCTGGAATATTCGGGAAGATATAAAGGTTTCTTTAAAAAATTCCAAATTTCCCCCCATGTTTTTTCCTTATAACTTCCAGAGTTTTCAACCAAATTGTATGAAACTTACAGAATACGTGACAATATGTTAGAGAAGCATTGTACTAAAATTTGAAGTAAATACCTAGAATATTATAGAAAATATGAGCATTTGTAGTAAATATATTTTTTTTACTGCGCATGTACGAAACGTAGCGAAATTTTTCTTTCATAACTTCAAAGACAGAAGCATAGGGTAACTTATATAAAAAAAATTCAGTTAAATACTGTTAAGATTCAGAAAGACATCGGCATTTTGCCAGGCGCTGTATTATTTTAAATGCCATCTGCTGCCTCCAGATGGCGTTTGCACACCCATGTTCCTGTGTGATTTTGATTGCTTATCGTATGCCTGACTTACACTTAAATTTGGACACGTTTTTTGAATCACATTTATATTATAGAGAATATATATAGACAAAGTATATAAGACATATTATTATAATATTTACAACATAGATTGCTGGACCTAGAGGAACCAAATTTGTCAAACATATACTATGCAAGCTGACGAGATGCACTTCGGAAAGATTTTTTTAAAAAATCTGAATACGATTTTTAATAACTTAAAAGTTAAATGGAATTTTGACAGTATTGTACAGTTTTTTTAAACTTTAAACAGAATCATTTCGTGAAATGTTTTTTATACCATCATAAACTTCAAAAAAATTTTATTTTCAATGACAATATAAGTTTGATGAATGTGCGAGTTAACCCGTCATTTTAACAGATTTTTAAAAAATTATCTTTCAATATTATTTGTAACAATACTACATATCCAACGCAATGAAATTCGAATAATTTTCTTTCTTTCATGAATTTTTTTGCCCTGCGCTTTATTCCCAATTATTAAAGATAATATATAAGACCCCCATTCTTGTATTTTTTTTAGTAAAGATTTTATAAAGCGCGTATGGTTTAACTTTTCAATAGTTCTATTGTTAAAATGAAATTCATTTTCATTGTTTCAACTTTCTACAACGCATATCTCCATTGTTAAAGCTAAGTTATAAGAGCTGTGTTTTGCGGAATTTTTCGGACACTGATTTAAAAGTATGTATTTATATACTTTTGTTTAAACTACTCAGTAGCTAAAACAGCACACGTATACAAAGTAGCTGCTATCCTGTACTCAGATATTTTTCCACTTTTTATTTTAATTTCGTCATTTCTTTGACTAGAATGTAACATTTACTTATAAAAACACCACATCGAATAACTCCATTACAATTTTCGCTCAACATTATCATAAACGATCCATTTCTCATCGCCCGTTATCATACATTTCCAAAATGAGTCGGTTTCGTTGTGTTTGAGCAAAAAATCGTACGTGTAAATACCGCCCATTTAAAGTTTTCATCCAATTTATGGGGTACCCAAACACACATAGAGTCTCCCTGCTATTTCACGAGTAGACAATAACTTGATTATTTGTGATCATCGCCTGAATTTGGTCGTCATCAACGCAGGGATGGTCTACCAGAACCTTATCGGTCTTAAATGTGAAATTCGTCCCGTCTGTATTTTATGAATCGTTCGTGCACAGTCCATTCAGAGACAGCATTGTCTCCGTAAACAGTACATACAGGGTTGCCCAGCGGGTAATGTTGGAAACGAATCGGAACTTTAAAACAAATAAGAGTGATGAAAAGATTTTAATGATATATATTGAAATTACATAGTAGGCAATTATTGATAAAGGAGTTCAAAGTGACCGCCTTCTTTAACAAGGACAGCAGTGAGGCGGTTCTGAAATCCATCCATTACGCGTGAGCAGACTTCGCAGTCAATCGTGTGGACTGCAATCCTTTTGTCCGGCCAGCCAGTGGCGGACTGGGTCTGAAAATAGCGGTTGCCAGCAGTCAATGGGGGCCCACTCATATCAGAAATGATATTTTTTCTCTATATATATTTTTAAATTTTTTTTATTATAAATATAATCAATTAAAATCAAAAAATGGACATGATATACTATATAAATTATTATATATTTTTATCTAAAAATCTGTTATATATACTAGTAGTTTTGTGAACATTAGACCCCCCCCCAAAAAAAAAAATCTGCTCTTTATTTCAGTCTTTAAAAGTTTAGCCATTTATTTTCCGAATTCAAATTATTTGCGCAAGTCTGCTTTTATCATTATTAATTAAACTACAATTCAATGTCTGCTTTTATCAATATTAACAAAATCACAATGAAATGTAATAGATTAGAGGTATCTTTGGAGGCATTATGAACGGAGTTTCGTTTGGGTACAATAGTTGGAAAAACACTTAAAATTACATGAAACGCAACCATTTAAGTGTCCATCATCTTGAAACAGAATAAAAAAATAAAAATCTTTACACATACGGTCCTTTCCGCCGACATCACAGAGCATTCATGCCAAATTCAAAGAAAATCGAATAACGCGTTTGATCGTGACAAAACAAATTACAGGCAAACAGACTGTATTAGACAAGTCAGTAAATTACTGACAAGCAAACTGTTTTCACTCAAACCGTCCAATGAAAACAGGACCTCACTTCGCTAGTCAAATAACTAATTATAGTATACATGTATTATACATATTATTGAAAGTAAGAAATACAAAAACAAATTTATGATTGAATTTTAAATAATTTTTGGTGGGTGTGTATCTTACTGTAATTTTGGAACTGTACTGTTATTTTGAGAATTTTTTAACCAAACTGTAATTATAGAACTAACCATGTACCAATTTCAATAATTTTAAAGAGTACTTCTTTCTTTAAAAGATTAACAACTCAAAAATACAGAACTCAGTAAGCGCTTGAGTTTATTAGATATCTAGTCAGTTGTTGAGTTTACTAGATATCTAGTCAGTTGTTGAGTTTACTAGATGGTATGTCAATAATTACTTCTGCATCCAAATTATCGAACAATTCCTTTCCAATAGATAACAATATACAGAGAATTCCAAGTTCTCTTCAGACAATGAATTTCTAAATCTGTTCTTTATCTTTAGCTTTGAAAAACAGAATTTAGTAACATCATTAGATCATTCATTACGAAAACTCACTTCACTTATTACAAATATGCCGTGATATCTCAAAAATGGATTTCACTCCTTGCAGATAAAGTTCTTTTAATATATTTTCTATCGATGCAGGCCTATGAAGAACAGAAAAACGAACATCCTGATTAAAAGAACAAAAACAAGCATACTGGTCGGCATAATATCGAAACCCAACTTAACCATAATCAGGACTCTCAGCTAAACTAAATCTAAATAATGATATTATTCCAACTAAATTCTAACGAAGAGAAAGACTCGTGAACAATTAATATTTATTAGTTATTAAGCAGTTATTCTTATCATTGTGATCATAATCCCTCACACGCGTTGTTTATAAATCCCTTTGATAAAAGAATGAGTGTATGGATATACTAATATTTAATCATATTCGGTGGCGATCTTAGCAAAACGGTTTGCAAGCTCCACAGAGAAGGAGCACTTTTTCTCTGCGACGAGATCATTCCCTGGCTTTCCAGTATATTTTGACCCAGATGAGACTGACAAGACTTTGAATTCAGAAATTGAATTTTGAGCATTCTACAAATTTGTATTTGATTTTAGTACTTTTTAATGTAGGGATGGAAGTCAAACTCTCAGTGATGATTTTTATTTTGACTTCGTTTTTCAAGGTCCACCCTACTCTAAAATCAAATTCTAATAATTTGCTCTAAAAAGCAGGATTAAATGAGTTCAAACTAAAGCAAGGAATTGATAACACCATAGCATATTATTTTTAAAGATATACACCAAGAATTAAAAGTTGCCACCAAGTCTAATACCAATAAATTTCTCACCCACAGGGTTAAAATTAATTTCCCGAGTAAAATAACGAAAATATTATGAATTTTTTATTTTAAATTCTTTAGGTTAAATTTTTCTTATACGGTTTTAGCGACAAAGCGTGAAGGAGAAATGTTGTCCATTAGTAGGGTATTTTTTGTAAGAGTGAGGGAAGAAAATTCTTTTAATGATTATTAGTTTAGTAATTTGTAGTAATAATATGTTCGTAATTTGTCATTAAATTTATATCATTACAAAAATAATTTTTTGAATTTCTAAAATAATGAAAAAATCATTCTTCTGAAATGAGTTCTGAAAGATATCAAAGGAAAAGCAAAAAAATCTCGCTCAATGTTTAATAACTGAAATTTTAATTAACTACAGGACTTTGAAACAGTGATTTTCCTTTTGTTTTGAAGAGCACATGTGAAAAATTTCATCAAGTTGGGAGAAAAACTGTAGATTTTAATAAAAGACGAACAATTCCTCTTTACATTTAAAGAACTAAACTTTTGTATTAAATCAATTTCAAACAAGACAGTTGAAAACAAGAAAATTATAAATTATAGCTGCATTTTATTTTTTTAAGCAATAAAATCTAACACGAAGTACCATAGTGTTATTTCTATGTTTTACTTCTGATCATGCTTTTGTATGCAAATGTCAACAAATAGTAAAAGGGAATGTATGTGTAGGTTGTTGTCTGTCTGTTGATGTTCTACAGTCCGTTGAATCTAGAGCCACCAAATTTGGTACAAACATAATATAAGAGCGTAGGAATATGCATCTCGGAAAGTTTCTAAATTTTAATTAATTAAAATTTTTTTAATTTTTATCTTTCAATATAACGCCAGTTTAGTTGCTGTGCAATTTTTTCCTTAATTTTGCAATTTTAAAAAAATATTTTTAAGCATAATATTTAACAACACTTTGAAATGCTGGAATGAAAGTCAATCAACTTTCATTGCTTCAAATCAATAAATCTTAAATTTGTCTTCTGATAAAGAAGAAGTATGATATAAAATTTTATATTCAACTTACGATATACAAAATTTCTTTAATGCAATAAATTGCATTCCATTTCACCAGTTTTTTAGTCCCAATTTTTTTCTTTCCTCATTACTTCAAATAAATTTATTTTTTAGACCTATTTACAATATTATTATGATAGATTTAATTTTTAGCAATGATCTTAAAACTCATCTTTCCTGTTACGAAAAGAAAGTTTTCCCTGGAGATTATATTATTCATTTTGTGTTTAATTAGGTTAAATATTCACTACATAATTATGTTAATAAAGTGTAATAATTGCAATTTAACTTATAATTATGCTTGACCAAAATAAAAAATAACTTCGTTGATTCTCAAGATTTTTAGCCTTTTTTATCTGCTAAATGTAAAAACCTAAGTCATTAATTTCATCAGATGCGAAACATACTACATCAAAATTTAATTCAAATATTAATACATTCCATGTCCACTGTTTTTCAATTTTTAACTAATTTATTTATTGGTCTTTTGTAACAATTAATGGCTTCAGCTTACCAAAAATTAAATAAGTTGGTGAATTTAAAGTTGGATGGCATAATTTATTCAATACAGTTAATAAGATGAATTATTCAGCTATTGGGGAAAATTTGAGCTCACCTCTCTAAGTTTTTTTTTCTCCTTTTATAAGATATGCACGTTCTACCCTCTCTCTTTGTTGACTGAAAACAGGAATACCACTCCCCACACCCAAATTACTTGTCACGAAAGAAAGGGACCTTTACCGTTTTTACAACCTTGTTAACAAAACTAAATAAGCACTCCCATAGACCCCCACCCCCAAGGAAAAGGCGAAAAGTCCCCTTTTCACCGATGCCATTTTGTCAAATTACATGATTCCCCCTCCCCTTGTAACAGCTTCAGCGGCTCGAAGTAGACTTTTTTCTTTGTTCGCTTGTCCGTCAGTTTTACTACTGTAAAAAGCACTAACAACAAAAAAAGAGTGAGACATTTCCAAGGATTGTACCCTTCCTTCTCAGAGGGGTCATCTCTTCCGTCTTTCCGGGGGTGATACGAGTGGTTATTGCACAGAAGAGGTCGACCTCGCAGAGAGGAGGTTGTGTGAGGAACATAAAACAACTTGCTATTTTGTTTGCTTCAGAAAAGACGCAGGAATTTCTCTAGAAAAAAAATCTTCTCTTTCTCTCTCTTTCACATACACCTATCCTGGGGGCCCATATCAGCTTATATTTAAGGGGGCCCACTTGCCATCGGGCAAGCTGGCAACGTGGCCAGTCCGCCACTGCGGCCAGCTCTTGTTGTGAAACTCCTCCTGCCACGCCCGTTGCACTGCCTTAACATTTTCATGGCATTTCGATCACAATACACAGTCGAGTATCTGTTGAATATTTATTCATTTCCGCTTGTGACAATCACAACAGAACAACAGACTTAAACTCACAGCTCGCCAACGAAACACACACTTATACAATTGCCCGCTCTAATTATCATGCACACCAAGTTTGATCTCACTTGCTCGCAGGTAGCGCCATCTATTAGATTGTTTTTCAAACATTACCCGCTGGGGCACACTGTATCTTTTTCCCGACTTGAAAGAGTAAAAAACGATCAAATGCCGACATACAATTTGTCATTCCAGGTTTACACTGACGCCAAAAAAAACACAATTAAACCGATATTGATGGTGATTGGCCACGGTACCATTTTTCAGAAAATATCTATTTTTAAAAGCTGATAAAAGCGATTCAGCGCCCCTAGTGTGATCAGCGCAAGGTGTAGGAAAACGGCGGAAACTTTCCGAGCAACTCAATAACAAACTATTGTTAATTTGTGTTTAGGCCTTTTTTTGTAAAAAAAAAAAAAAATAGGTTTCGATCAGTGTTGTTTCGAATCATTTTCATAAGTATCCTATTGTTTATTCTCCACAATACGAAAATATATGTAAATAATTTACGGCTTCAGATCAGCATTTTAAATTTTGTTGTTACTGCAGGTCGTTTTTAATCTTTTACAATACTTACTACTCCATCTACTGTTTCTGGGAAGTATTCATAGATACAATTTAATCCCTTTGGCATTAATTAATTTAATATTTCTTTTATAAAGTGACATTAATTCATCAGATATTACAGCAGAAATATTGAACTAGATCATGCTAAAAAGAAACAAAACTGTTTCAGGCCCCTTAGTTGCCATTTGTTCGGGTTGGACCAGCCAGCAACCAAAGTGGTCCTAGATACAGCTGAGAAAAAAAGTCAAATATTTTTATTAACATAACAAATTGCAAAATTTACTTTAGACCAGAAAGGAAAAATTTCTGCAGGTGTCAGATATCTTCTTATATAAATCTTTTTTAGAAATTCTCTTTCATGTTATTTCACATTTTTTAGTACTTTCACAAAATGAACATTACTAATTGTCAAAAATTAATCGTGGGTAAGAAACTTAATAGTGGATACAGCAAAACCTGTTTAAAACGGACACTGTAAGCAGGGCCGGCCCAAAAAAAAGCCGGTCCTGGTTCAAAGTTGATTTGCGGGGCCTTGCAACAAAATTCGCATAACAAAATAATGATTTATTGTATTTTTGTAATTATTAAATTTCTCAGATCGGAAAAGGATGTATTTAATAAATGAATATAATTTATGCATAAGGAATGTAAGAAATATAATTTTAAAAATATTTTTTGATAATTAAAATCATTTTTAAATTTAATATGACCAACGTACAAACTTTAATGCTAAAATCGTTAAAAACATTATCCTACCCGAAATTATAATAATGAAGCTAATTTAATAATGGTTATTAATTAATCAAAAATAATTATGAAAAGGCAAAAATTTAACCCTCCAGAAGTCGCGCGTATGTGCGAGGTACTGGTATTGTGCATCGTATTATATATTTATATCGTGTTATTTTACAAAAATGAATCCAACTTTTATTTATGTAATCTGTATTTATTAGCTCCATACTAAAAAAAGATTATATAAATAAAAATTGCACTTAAATTTATAAAAAAACGATATAAGCAAGTAATACGATGCAAATTATAAGTATCTTCTACAATACGCGTGACTGCTGTAAGGTTAAATAATCCAAATATTTAATACTTAGTAATGTAGTGTTATGCTAGACAAATAATAGTTCGAATTATATTGGATTTCGATTAAACATGCACTTTTCTAGCTTTTATGGAGGAAAATTCATCAATTACTCCATCGAATTAATTTTATCAGAAGTGTATTTTTCGAAGCTAAGAAATGCAAGATCACTCAGGAATCTCCCATTGCTGATCGAGAAAATGACAATATTCATATCGGTTTACTGAATGAGTGTTTACAGTTAGCAACAGACACTGAAATTGTTAAAAAGTATCTGAAGTGCATTTATCACATTTGGGAAACCATCCTCACCGTAAGAAAGTATAAATTTTAAAAACTCCATAGCAATTTTTGAACAAAAGAAATGTTAAATATTCTTACACTTATTGATTCAAGTATGAAAGCACACAATTTTTTGTGTGCTTCAGTTATAGTAGAACGAGGACAGAAACGTACTGAATATTCAATAATAAATGAGAATTACTGTAAATATATTTCAGAGAGAGAGAGAGAGAGAACAGTATAAACTCAGATAAACTTATAAGTAACTTTAAATACTGCAGAGGTTGCTCAGTCATTGGGACTGAAGAGGATTCGATTATTTGATGCAAGTGCAAATTAAATCATTTGACATTCACATTTTGAAACAGCTATGTGAATATGATAATTGAATTCAAGCATTCCTTTTTTAGATAAAAAAAATTCTTCAATTATTTTTTGCGAACACATGTTGTAGAAATGTGTGCTGTCTTCCTGCTTTTGTGAGGAAATTTTAAAAACTGTTCAGTTTGAAAACTTTCAGTGCTAAAATTAATATTATAAAATGAGAAAATAGGTTCAATTAGAGTTTCAAAACATGAAAGGAGAAACCCATGTGATATGTGCCACATCATCACTTAGCAGTCCTACTGGGCACAAGAGAAATACATGAGCTTAACATAGAGCTGGCTAAGAAGAAGATGAGGAGGTGGCGCCACAAAGTCTGTGTCCGCGATGGATTGATAATGGGATGGATAGATTTAACAGAATACCTTTTAGCAAGTACCTACGATGAATTCATATTCTGGAAAACCACACTTTTTACAAGAAAAAAGGAAAATCCCTTCGACATACGTGATTCATCATCGTTTAGCAATCCTGCTGGACACAAGAGGAACAGATGTGCTCAATTTAGAACTAGATAAACCGAAGATAACACATTTATCTAGAGGTGTCTCTTTAAGATGCCCTGGGAAAGACTATCTGCTGGCCATTAGGGGAACAGATGTGGATCCCAACAGAAGTCCCTGAAGCAATTGTCTGGGGAACAAGGAATGTATTGAATGTTATCACCTGAAACCGACTTAAGCTATTTCTCGAAGACGTCAGAACGTATAACTCGCAGTCTTCTGTTTCTGTAATGTTTTACATGTATGTTCGGATAAAAACAAACAAATCGCAAAAAAGCACTTTCATTTTGTAAAATCCGTCAGCAGCGCGGGGCCTTGTGCGGTCGCACCATTCGCACCCCCTCCGGCCGACCCTGACTGTAAGAAACGGAATCTTGTCTTAAGCGGAAAAAATATTTGGTCCCGTCAAAAAATATAGGAAGTTCTATAGTTCATCCCCTCCTTATGTGGAAAATATTTATTCGAGTTTAACCCATGGTCTGCCTCATCACAAGAGGGCGCTCTCGACCGTATGAGAATTAATCTCGAACTATGGTTCGGAACGTCGGTTTTGTATTGTTTGAGTAGACTTGAAGGAATGTAGTTCGTTTTTAGGTCGATTTGACGGCCATAGTTATTTATAGATGTTTTTTTTATTAAATGTTATTTTTAAATGCAACTGTGTAGATTTTACGAGTGTCAGTGTCGTTTCCTAGCACCCTTAGAATTAGATTTAGTTTATCTTCGGTGTTTTATTTCATGGTGCATCGGCCGGGAACGACACTGCACCTCGTTGAATTATTCGTAATCGTTACAAAGGACGTGGATGCACATACATTGTTGGATATTCCTTTTTCGTTTGGACATGCAAATAGTGCTCGCCTCAAGTATGGATTAATGACCGTTGGATACCTTCGTAACTCTAGGATAGTGGGTGAGTTGTTTATTTCCGATTTGTCATCTTATTTTAAATAAGATGGATGCTGGCAAGATTAAAAACAAACGTAAAGCGCTTAAAAATAGCGCCACTAAATTTGTTAACAATTTAGATGTTTCTTTAGATAGCGAAACTAATGTTAATCATTTAGAAATATTATATAATCAATTAATTAAGAAAATCGACAGTCTAAAAATAGCTGATAATGAGCTCCTTAATGTTATAGAAGCGAAAGATATAGAAAAAGAAGTTGATCAAGCTGAGAGCTATATGGAAAATTTAATTTCGTATAAATGTAAAATTTCGCAGAGAATAGGTAGTCTAACCCCTCCGATCGTACCTCCTGTTGTTTATAACTCCACTAATGTACCGATTTCAACAACACAAGCGGCCTTTCAAGAACCTAAACCAGCGATTAAATTGCCAAAACTAACTGTTAACAAAATTCTACGGGGATCACAAAAATTGGTTAGAGTTCCGCAGCCAATTTGAAAACGCAATCGATAAAAATAGTAGTTTATCTAAAATTGAGAAACTTATTTATCTTAAAAGTTTAGTAGGAGGTGTCGCAGCGAAAGCTATTTCCGGTTTTGCATTAACGGAAAATAATTATGATGGAGCCTTGGAATTATTAAAAAAACAGTTTTGGACAAAAGAATTTACTCATTAATGCGCATTTGAGATCTCTTCTTGACCTAACGCCCATAAAAAATATGAGTGATACTAATAGTTTGAGAAAATTGTATGATCGAGCTGAAACAGAAATTAGGAATTTGGAAAGTCTAGGTATAAATTCAGATTCGTACGGCAATCTTTTAACACCGATAATTTTGAAAGTATTACCCTCTGATTTAACACTAGAATTTAGTAGACAAAATAAAAGTGATAGTTGGGATTTAGGGGCTCTTAAGTTTTTAGGTGAAGAAATTCAAAGTCGTGAAGCAGCTTTTTCTTTTCATTCGTCTGCTAGAGACAAACAAAACGCGTTTCACTCAAATCAAGAGTGCAATAATTTCGCTTCTAGTTCAAGGTCTCATTTTAGGAATACTTACGGTAATCCGAAGAAGGGTTATAAATCCTCCGCAACTGAATTATTAGTCAACTATTCAACCGCCAATAATAAATGTATATTTTGTGGTAGCGAGAATTCGCATGACTCATCTTCCTGTGACTTGGTGAGCATAAATGAAAAGAGATTATTTAAAAAGAAATAAACTATGTTTCTTTTGTTTTTCGAATTTTCATTCAATTTCTGTCTGTCCAAAGCTTAAAAGAGAAAAAGGGTGTTCGTTTTGTGGTTCAAAATCACACCCTAAAACACTTTGTTATCGTTTTTATCAAAACAATTCGAACAAAACAAATGTTTCGGATCAAGCGTCTGCCATTGCGCGTAGAGAAGAATCGGAAGATCCTGTTGCTAGCGCGTCTTCTTGCCAAACCGAAACTAAATCACAGAGAGTGTTATTACAAACGGCGTCAGCCATAGCTCGCTATGAAATGCAGTCTAGGAATTGTCGCCTGTTAGCAGACACAGCGGCGCAAAGGAGAGTTTTGTTGAAAAAAGAATTATCGAGATTATTGAGACTTCCGATCATTCGAAAAGAAAAACTTTCGGTTTATTCATTCGGAGATAAGTCCCCGGTTGAAAAAACATTTAATGTAGTCAAAATAAGGTTGCAAAGCAAGGACGATCCAAATTCGTATTTAGAAATAGAAACATTAGAAACGGAAAAAATATCCGCTGCACATATCCCACCGCCAAACATAGATATTTCGATTTATAACAAACATTTGAAAGGCTTGAAACTAGCTGATACAATAAATAACGATACTGACGTCTCAGTTCTAATCGGTGCTGACAATTACTATGATGTCATGACAGGTAGAATTAAACGTATCAATCGGAAACTTGTAGCTGCTGAATCCCTCTATGGGTGGTGTTTAATTGGCGTATCGGGTCCCCCAAACAAAAACTAGTGATTCTTCCGTAATGAAAGTAGTTGTTGACGAAGATACTTCAAAACAGTTAGAAACGTTTTGGCAATTAGAAAATCTAGGAATTGAACCAGCTAACGATTGTTTAAATTGTAATGATAACAAAATTTTGCAAGAATTTGAAGAGAGTATTCAATTCCGAGATAATAGATATGTAGTTAAACTTCCTTGGAAGGATAATTTGAAAGAGTCACTCGATAATAATTTTAAAATAGCGTATGAAAGATTTTCAAAATTGTGTTATAAGTTTCAAAATGATCACTCTTTGTACAATCAGTATAAAGATGTTGTAGATAGTTATATAGAACAAAACATTGTAGAACGTGTACCGAACTCAAACGTAGAGGATTGCGCGGAATTCTGTTTACCGCACAGGGCAGTAATTAGACATGATAAGGTATCTAGTAAACTCAGAATCGTTTTTGATGCTTCTTCTCATAAAAGTGGCAAGTTTTCATTTAATGATAGTTTACACATAGGTCCCAATTTATACCCTGATCTATTTAAACTTTTACTGTCATTTCGAAAGCATCCAATCGCGTTTACAGCTGACATTAAACAAGCATTTTTAAATGTAGAGTTAGATGAGTCGGATAAAAATGTGACAAAGTTCTTTTGGACTGACAATCCAGAATGCTTTACAGAATCTATAGAAGTTCTTAGGTTTAATAGAGTTCTATTCCGAATAAATAGCTCACCCTTCCTATTGAGTGCAACAATTAAACATCATTTGAAGAAATATGTCTCCCTTTACCCACAAACTCACGAGCTGTTAAATAACTTTGTGTTTGTGGATAATATTTTGGGAGGACATAATAGTATTATAGCCGCCTATCCAACCAGTGTGGAATGTATTCATATCTTCAATGAAGCAAGTATGCCATTGCACAAATGGGCTACTAATTCCGCCGAATTAAATGGACTGTGGGGGAAAAATGGTTTCCCAATTGACACTTCTCCGAACTCGATTGGCCAAAAGAGGATGAACTGTAAAGTTCTTGGCATTTCCTGGGATACTGATAGGGATGTGTTTTATTTCGACGTAGAAAATCTTCTATGTTTTATATCGAAAGGAATTAATACGAAAAGATTTTTGCTACAGGTTGCGGGTCGAATCTTTGACCCCTTGGGATTCATTACCCCCTATATTATTCGTTTGAAAATTCTTATTCAGAATGTGTGAGAGATGGGTCTTCTGTGGGATCAGGAAATGACCCAAATTATAAGAAAACCCTTTAAAGAATGGTGTAAGGAACTGGAAGAACTTAATTCAGTTACGATTCCTCGCTTTTATCATTTTACGGACTTAGACGTAATTGATATTCAGCTTCACTCCTTTTCAGACGCATCAAAAAAGGCCTATGGAACTGTAGTATATTTTCGAGTTGTTAGACCTGATGGAACTATAACAACCAGTTTCGTAACTTCAAAGAGCAGAGTTGCCCCATTAAAAACACTTTCTCTGCCGAGATTAGAATTGACGGGAGCACTGCTTTCCGCTAGGTTGTGCGATAAAGTTTCCAAAACTTTAAAATTTGAAAAATCCTGTTTTTTCCATACTGATTACTCTATCGTTTATCATTGGATCCAAGGGGAACCAGCTCGTATTAAACCATTCGTGAAAAATAGAGTAGAAGAGATACATAGATTAACTGAACCACCGAAATGGAATCATTGTCCAGGAAGAGAAAACCCTGCCGACATTTTAAGCAGAGGAATTTCCGTAAAAGAACTGAAGTATAGTGAACTTTGGTGGTATGGACCACCCTGGCTTAGACAAAACGAACAGTTTTGGCCTAAAATCGAAAAGCCGAATGTGAACATTATAGAACTTAAAAGTAAATTTAGAGACATTTCACAAAATGAGGTAATCCTCGAAAATAGTGAAAAACTTCTAAATATAGATAAATTTAGCAGTTATCTCAAATTATTGCGAGTGACTGCCTTTGTATTTCGGTTTATATACAATACTAGGAACACCTCAAAGAAAAGAGGTCCTCTCGAAATTGACGAATTAAAAATATCCGAAGAATTTTGGGTTAGAGAAACCCAGAAAGAAGCTTATGGGTCAGAGATAGCTGATTTAGAAAAAATCCAAAAAGTTAGTAATTGTTCTAAGATTCTTTCTTTAGTACCTTACTTAGATGATAAAAATATTTTGAGAATAAAAGGTAGATTGGAAGAATCAGAATTTCCTATTGACGAGAAAAGGCCCATTCTCTTACCCAAAAACTCAAAATTTTCAGAGCTATTAATTTTTTATGAGCATATAAAAAACTTTCACTGTGGAGTTACAACTACTTTAGTGATGATAAGAAAAAGATTTTGGATCCCGAAAGGGCGACAACTCGTTAAGAAAGTAATCAACAAATGCTTAATTTGTAAGAAATATAGTCTAAAACCGGCTGAACAAGTAACTGCACAGCTTCCAAAAGACAGACTTTTAGAAAATCCCCCTTTCGAAATTTCCGGTCTCGACTTCGCGGGACCAATACTTTATAGATGTGACAAAGAAGTCAGAAAGGCTTACTTTACGATTTTTACTTGTGCCGTTACAAGAGGAATACACCTAGAATTAGTTTCGTCCATGTCTACAAAACATTTTTACTCGCCTTTAGAAGGTTCATTTCTAGACAAGGTGGCTGCAGCGTTGTCTATTCAGATAACGCCAAGTCGTTTAAAGCCGCGTCTAAGGACTTGATGTACTTCTCCAAAATCTTGAAGGACTCAGAATTTAAAGATTTTATTTCATCACGCGGCATTACTTGGAAATTCATCGTAGAAAGAGCGCCCTGGTGGGGTGGATTTTATGAACGTCTCGTAAAATCAGTGAAAGATCCACTCAGAAAGATTCTTGGAAGAGCTCTCCTCACATTTGAGGAACTTTCAACTATTTTGGTTGAAATAGAATATGTTGTGAACTCAAGACCGTTGACTTATGTGGCTGATGGTTTTTCTGGACCAAATCCTTTAACACCTCTCGACTTCCTACAATATGGCAGGAAAGATCATGATTACCCTCTTCATTTCGCTGAGCTCGTTAATAAAGCATCAAGTAGAGAATCCTTAATCAAAAGGAAGAAATATCAAACGACTCTTTTGAAACACTTCTGGATCAAATGGAAAGAACAATATATTTTAGATTTGAAAACTGTTCATCATTTTAAATCACCGAATGTCCATAAGGAAGTAAAAATCGATGATGTTGTGCTCGTCGAAGGTTCTTCAAAGTCCAAACTGCTCTGGGACTTGGGGACAATTCAGGAAACTTTTCAGGGTAGAGATGGACATATCAGAGCGTGTTTGGTGAAAACAAAAAAAGGGACTTTTTCGGAAACCAGTGAAACTAATATATCCCTTTGAAATCAACGAATGAACTGGTTGGCGTATCCTTTTATGATGAATAAGTTGTGAAAAATTTATTGAAAATAATTGATTTATAATCTTGATTTTGTGTTTCAAGTTAATATTTGTATTACTTGCCATTTGAATTTTAATTCTTAAATTTAATTTGCATAGAAATTTTGTGTTTTGTGAAATTTGTTGTTTTTCCCATTTTTAGCTATCTGTAGTAATTTTGTTCATGCCAATAATAATCCAATATTTGTATTTGTAAACATGTTTGAATACCTAAGCAAATGGGAATAATCTTGTAATTTTGTAACTTTCGCATATTTAGTGATTAGTTATTCATTTATTGTTGTCAAGTTGAATGTAGCAATTCCTTATGTTTTTCTTTATTATAGCAATTGTACTAGATACTATAGATGAACTCTGAAGAGTTCATGGTGGGGAGCTGTGGAAAATATTTATTCGAGTTTAACCCATGGTCTGCCTCATCACAAGAGGGCGCTTTCGACCGTATGAGAATTAATCTCGAACTATGGTTGGGAGCGTCGGTTTTGTATTGTTTGAGTAGGCTTGAAGGAATGTAGTTCGTTTTCAAGTCGATTTGACGGCCATAGTTATTTATAGATGTTTTTTTTATTAAATGTTATTTTTAAATTCAACTGTGTAGATTTTACGAGTGTCAGTGTCGTTTCCTAGCACCCTTAGAATTAGATTTAGTTTATCTTCGGTGTTTTTTTTTCACCTTAAAACGGAACCTATCTAACACGGAAAAGGACAGAATTTCTAAGAACAATTCACAATATTTCATTGCTAGAAAACCTGTTCTAACGGACAAAAATTCGCACCATTTCTTCTAAAAGTTATTTTTCTTTCCTTCGGTAAAAAGAAAAGCATTCCGTGGAGCAAACTGTATTTGGTTTTCTTTCATATAATGATATGTATATATCACACATTTTAAAAGCACTGACTCATCGTTGTAGTTTAGCTTTTCGACATTTAGTTTTAAGTGCTGATCAGGATCGGATGATATTTTTTAGTCATGGCAATGCATAAAAAGAATGTTTTGGATATTGGTACTAAAATGGAAATAATTAAAGAGAAAGATAATTTGAGCGCAAAACAAATTAAAGATATTGCAGAAAAATTAGGAAAAACTGATTTCCATGCATCAAATGGATGGCTTGAAAGTTTCAGAAAAAGACGTAGGATATCTTTCAAAGCAGTTTGTGGTGTAGCTGGGGACGCTTCGGATGAGACTGTAAATACGTGGATTAAAAAAATTGAAAAACTTTTTGAAGGCTATGAACCTCAAAATATTGTGAATGCCGATGAAAGTGGGATTTTTGTTCATGGCTTACCAACAAAATCTTTATGTATTAAAAAAGCAAAGTGTACCAGTGGTTAAATAATCAAAAGAACGTCTCATAGTGCTCTTTTGTGCCTTTATGACTGGCGAAATTGAAAAATTTTTGGTAATTGGCAAGGCTGCAAAAGCCTCAATGATTTAAAAATCTGAATGTAAAAAAACTTCCTGTAATATGGAAATCGAGCAAAAAGGCATGGATGACTGCTGCAATAATGGAAGAATGGTTTAAAACTTTTAATGCAAAAATGAAAAAATAAATAGGTATATTTTGCTGTTTTTAGATAATGCCACTTGCCACCCTCACATAGAACTTTCAAACATAAAATTGGCTTGGTTTCCCCCAAATACATCCAGCGTTACTCAGCCTATGGATCAAGGAATTATTTGTTGTGTCAAAGTAAATTATCGAAAATTTCTAATGCAATCTTTACTAGCTAATATGAAAACAGCATCAAATGCATGTGATATAATAAAATCTGTAACAGTTCTTGTAACTTTCAGTAATTTTAAAATTTAACTAAATCTTAATTTTAAAATGTGACACTTATTAAAACGTAATTATTGCAATATTATATTTTTATTGTATTTTGTTAATATTAGATAAGATTTTTAATTACAATTGATTTTAATTTAAATAATGAATATATACATACATTTGAGAACCTCATATATTAATGAAACTCTGCATGAAAAGGAATTCCGTCTAAAACGGAAAATTTTTCTGGTCCCCCCTTTAGATTCCGTTTAGTACAGTAAACTAACGGAACCGTTTAGTTCCGTTAGTTTACTGTACTATAAAATTACAGCTGATACAACATAGATACTACCTTTCGATGTAATCATCAACGTTGTGTACATCTTATTTCCAGCGATGTGGAAGTCATAGAATACCTGAAGTAGTACCACTTCTGTTAATGAAAAGGATGGAGCATTAAACTTCTTTAAGAATCTATGATACAGTTACAACTCTTTTTGCTCTCTGGGGATGGGAGTTGTTCTACCCGATTTAAGCCCCAGTGATTATGACTTGAATCCAAAGAAGGGACCACTTCGTGGTATTCGCTACCGAATAGTTACAGATATTCTTAAGGCGATAGACCGCACCATCTAAATCATCAAGAAAACTGGTACTGCTCGAGGTATTCTAAGGATTCCACATCACTGGCAACAGGTTGTAAACATTGCTAGTGACTACATCGAAGAACCATAAATGTTTCAAGCAAGTACCCATGTTGTATCAGCTGTAATTATACGGTTGACACCATCAAGTTCTCAATCTTCGTAATATTGAAAATAAATTAGAGACGCATAGTCAAGCTGAAAATATTTTAGGTTCACGCAAGACAAAGCTTCAGAAATTATATTAGTGCGAGACTCAAAGAAAAACTAAGAGTTAAAACAACCGAGACGGATTAAAAAAACTATTAATTACATTCAGCGTTACAGAAGACAGTCAATTTTAGAAATGATCCAATTCAAATGACATGCAAACAATAGTAAGGGTTAACAAACTGGTCGCCAATGGCGGCTAATACTATGGTAAAATAAGAACCAGATTCGACGCTGAAATCCCAATGGAAAAAGTTCCAATACATTGTTTTTAAGTATTGTTTTTAGAAACATAAAGGAAAAAAATATTTAAAAAATAAAAAAATTCAAACATTTTTGAAGAAATACAGTGTAAAATTTTACATGAGTAGAAGTTAAGGAAAAGTAAAACATTTACTAGGAAATGAGGGCAAGGTTTCCTTTACAAAAATGCGAAATCATTTTAAAACTCCCATTCAAGCAATGCATTCAATATAATACAATTAATTAATTTTTTTTAAATATAGAAAGGAGCAATATTGAAGCGATATGAAAGATAGTACGGAGAGTTTTCAAAGTTAGGGAAACGGCGAGTAGTATGGGCCACCTAGTGTTTCTAGGGCCTGCAGGTAGCCCATTATTATGCCTACATTACAGCCAAAGCATTAGTCTGCCATGTGCAGATAGCTGGTTGACATAACTGCTATATGTCGTTATTCAATAAATGTTCTTATAGTATGGGCCATGCCAAAATCGAGTAGTATGGGCCATGTGAATAAAGCATACGTTTTAACTTTGCAAAAAACGCCTAGCTTTAAGAAGAAGACTGAAGGCGAGGGTCGAGGACAGTGGTCTGTGGATGCCATGAAGTTTGCATGTTCATGTATGTCTATTATTTTTAATTTTTACTTCTTAAATATTATTATTCATAAACTAAATATCTAAATGAATGCTACCTATAGATGGCGCTGCGTGTACTTTTTAAGTACATGCAGTCCTAGAATACATTAAGTTGCTGTAGCTGTACTTCGGGGCAACGTTCTGTTACTTGCGCAATTAGACACAACTCGCTCTTTGTTAGCGGCTAATTACTAAATATGTTTATATTCTACTATTCTTCTGTTCTGTGTTGATCGTCCTTGTGTGTGTGGTATTTTGTGAATGTTATAAATAAAGAAGAAAAGGACAAATCATGTGCACTTATTTGTAAGCCACAGACCTAACTACAAAGTGGAGGCACGACGAGATGTCTGCATGAGAAACAGATAAGTTTCTCTTTATTATTTGCTATTCTTATTCAATGAATATTATTTGTCTTTATGGTGTTTTCAAGAGAAGAACATCTGATGAACTGTGTTTAGAAAAATTAAGCTTGAGTTGCTATTTGAACTTTTCTTTAGTTTCGTTTTTTCAAAAACGTTGAGCTCTGATCTTTTTCTCCATGATTAATGACGATGAGAAAGAACACATAACTCAGATTAAAGTAGCACGGGACATCTAAAGAGTTAAAGCTTTTCTGACTAGATTGGAAAATACTGCAGAAGATTTAAAGTTAAAGAATGAAATTTTGATTCACTCACAGAGATTAGAAGAACTTATTAAAGAGTTTGAAAAAATAGATTCTGAATTAAGCGTCGAAGATTCTGAAATCGAAGAATTTGAGGATGGGTATTTTTCCTTAAAGTTGAAACTTTAAAATAAAATTAATGCTCTTAATGTATCACACTATACTACTGTCGAAAGACAGAATTCTTTGGTTGTTGTACAAAGCGTGCAATCTAATTCGAATTTCCGATTGCCGAAATTTAACATACCTGTATTTTCTGGCAAATTTGAGGATTGGATGAACTTCAAAGATTTATTTGTATCAACGGTACATTCTCAAACTTTATTGAGTAATAGTCAGAAGTTTCAATATTTGAAAGGTTTGCTTTCTGAAGAACCCGCTTTTCTGATAAAGCACATGCCATTGTCTAATGATTCATATGAAGAAGCATGGGGAAAATTAATGTAAAGGTACGATAAAAAGAAAACAATAGTTCAAGCATTAATCAAAACATTTTTGGATCAAAAAGGTATTTCTCAAGCCAATATAACGAATTTAAGAAATTTAGTAGATACTAGTAATGAGGTTTTGAGAGGTTTAAAGGCTCTAGGAAAAGAAGCAACTAGCAGAGATCCGTGGTTAATTCAATTGCTATTACAAAAATTAGATCCTCAAACCAGAAGGCTTTGGTCGGTTAAAACTACAGATATAGAATTTCCTACTTGGAAAGAATTCTTGGAATTTTTAAACACCAGGTGTTCATCTCTAGGATTGATGGTTTATGATAAATCTGATGCTAAATTACCTACCAAGTCTAATTTTGTTGCTTGTAAAATTACTCAGGGAAATAAAACTGATAAAAATTGCATAAAATTTTCAGGAATACATAAACTTTTAAGCGTATTAAATTTAAAAATATGGATTTAAATGCTCGGATGAACTTTGTTAAACGTAAATATCTTTGCTTTTTGTGTTTGAATCCTCATAAATATAAAGAACTAGAAGATTTGTGCCCGTCTAAGACGGGCTTTTAGCCCTCCAAACATATTTCATATTCCAATTTCACAGATCTACTAACGAAAGTTATAGTAGAAAATCTCATTTACATCGGCAGAGTGAATAAGAAATTTTTAAAAAACATGAAAAACAGAACTGATGAATCAATTGACACTAACCTTCATTTAATAATAATCTTACTTTTAGCAATTACTTTCGTTTCGTCCAAGTAAAAATAAGGCAAAATCCACTAACAGAAAAAAATGCATTACCAAATACGAAATAAATCAATACTGATAGGAAATAATATAAAAAGAAATAAAACTGTTAACGCGGCTCAATTTATAAAGAAAAAACGCCATGAATCAATTGCCACGAACTTTCGTTTTCATAAATAATAGGGATGGGTAAACCGACCCGGTTTAAACCGAAAACCGTTTTTTTTTTTTTTTTTTTTTTTTTGGGTTTACCCTTTTTTTTTTTTTTCGGGTTTTTCTTTTGCCTCGATTTAATTTTTTTTTTAAATCCAAAAACCGGGGGGGAAAACGGGTCGGAAGATAGGCTCGATTTTAGGTTCGACTAGATTAAAATTTACTAAGTCATAAAAATTTGAATTTCATGATCTTAGGCCGATCACCGACAATCGCTTCTTCGAGGCGTCCGTTGGTTCAAGGATTTCTGAAAGAGTCTTAATGAACAGATAAATATTGGCCAAAGGATTGATTTCCTGCAAAAACTATACTAATAAAAAATTTTGTCTGCAAACGGCGTCTGTTTTATGTAGCCCAAAATATTTATCTTTAGTCGGAAGTTCTGTGGCTTCCGAAAGATTAATATCTGCGTTGAATGATGTTGGTTCTGATGAGAGGTGTCGACTCACGGATAGTTCATTGCTGAAAGAGTCTTTATGAGCAGATTAGATGATAAATATTGGCCAATGAATTAATTTCTTGTGAAAACAATGTTAATAAAAAATTTTGTCTATAATACTTACTTATTGCAATAATTACTCATTTATTACATATTGTATTAATTACTTATTTATAATCATTACTTATTACATTAATTAATTATTGTATTACTACTTACTTACTGTATTAACGTTGCTTTAAAAAAAAACAACCGAAAACAGATTTTTTTTCACAAACCGGTTATTTTGAGCGGTTTAAACCGGGGGCGAAAAAACCGGCTTAACCGAAAACCAGTTTTTTTTGGGGGGAAAAACCGCCTTCCCTAATAAATAACTTTACCGAGGCAAAAAGGAATGAAACCTATGAAGTCTTTTATTGAAATTTATTCCAATCCAGCATGAATAATAATAAAAAAAACCTGTCCGAGTTCTTTGATGCCTTAACAGAAATCGGATTTGGGCGTTCGTTAATGAAGGAGAGCAAAGGGGCGTGTTTATTTAAAGGCGTAGACCGATCGTCTGAGTCTGTTTCGCACGTAGCCAAACCAAACCACGTGACAGCGTTACTTCAATCCGTGGCTTTATATATATATATATATATTAATGCCCAAATAATCATTTAAAATGCACCGTATGTCAAGGAAAGCATAATTCACTGTTGCATGAAGACCTATAATGCATGTGTTTCAGATCCTAAATCTAATATTAGACAAAACATAAATCATACCGCTGAAGGCTGTGTGTGTCAGCGCGAGCAAAGGTTACGCAATGAATCTACTACTCTTCAAATACCAATTAATTCCAGTACTTCTATAAACAACTCGAAATGTTTATCATTTCTTCCTACGGCAAACGTTTTGCTGTATAATTACGAAGGTGATTAATTTTTATTTAGAGCCTTGTTTGTTTGCGAAAATGTTATAAATATTTTAGGATTAAGAAGGAAGAATTATAGATTATCTCTAGTGGAATAAGTGGAGTTCCAGCAGGAACCACACGTGGCTCTGTTAATTTAAAAATAGGGTCAAGATTCAATGAAGAATTTATAACAGTTAATGCATATCTTATCTTAATATAAATAAAAGTCATTGTGGGTATGTGGGTGGGTATGTATGTGGCTATGTTCCACATCTCCTCCTAAACCAATGGACGGTTTTCAACCAAATTTTGTACACTTATTATTTAAGAGAAGGGGAAGACACTTATGAACTTTTCCAAGTCCCAAAGTTAATTAAACAGTCAGTTAATTAGAAAATAACCGAAATCGTTTTTCCGCCGTAACTTCGGAGCAAACTGTCCGACAAAAAATATTTTTATACCATCTTAAAGTTCAAATTTTTACCTTTTCAATGATACTAATTTTATTTCTCTGACATTTTCCCTTCGATTGTTATTAATTTTTAAAAGTTCCAAAACTTTAAAATGCGTGCAGACGATTTTGTAATAACGAATATTTATAGCTACTCCGTTGCTAGGCAACGGTTAGACTTTGAACTAATTCACCTTTATTTCCAGCTTGGCGCTTGATACAGTTGCCAAATAGATTTGGCGATTGCTTAAGGGTTGGGTGCTTAAATCGGAGGTTACGGAAGGAACTTAGTCTATGAATCCAAGAATAAAACAAACCAGGATCGTCCATTGACGTATATGATATGGTTGTCAGAGTTTTTATAATAGGAAGGTATATTTTGTCTTATGTATTCTTTTAAACAGTAGAAGCAGATGACATATAGCATGGTGGATGATATATTCCAAAGAGCAGATGATACCATTGAGTACAATGATGTAATTTACAGTAACAGAGAATTAAATTAGTCGTCCAATTATGTATTATCAACCGTCAGAACTTTTGACTTCCCCTTTCTATATATAACGAAACATTTACATTCGTAAATTTAAAAAAAGTAGCAATTCAAATTCTTCGCGCACGAAGTCGCGGGTAACAGCTAGTACATTAAATAAAGTTACATCTCAAATTCCGGCTGAGAATATTGATACTAGGAACATAGATTATTTGAAAGGCGTCCCTCTGTCAGATGAAGATTTTTCACGGCCAGCAGAGTGTGATATTATTTTAGGATCTCTCTGTTTCTTTACGATTCTTCGTAATGGAAGGATAATCGGGTCTGAAGGACAACCGATAGCTCAAAGCATCATGTTTGGTTGGGTTGTCGCAGGTCAGATTCGAAGGGACTGCCCCTTATACGCAATCGCATTTGATTCGCGTGTAAAACGATAGCAACATTGCTTCAATATTGCAACAATTTTGGCAAATAGAAGAGTTGCCTGTTAAAAAGTCTTTTTTATTGGAAGAAGAAGTATTTTGCGAAAACCATTTTAAATCGACTTACAAAATTAATGATCAGGGTCGATTTGTTGTTAAGTTACTTGTTTATAGGGACATTAATCAATTAGGAGATACGAAATGGATGATTGTTTCTCGGCTACTTTCAATAGAAAATAAATTCAAATTTGATTCAGAATTTGAAAAAGAATATAGAGGTTCTATGAAGGAATATGAAGAATCAGGGCATATGTCACCTAATAAAGATTTGGATTCTTCTAAAATAGCATATTTTCTCCTACATTATGCCGTGCAAAAGAAAGACAGCATTGCAACTAAACTTCGAGTTGTATTTGATGGGTCATGCAAGCCTCCCAACTCTAATTCGTTGAATTCAGTTTTAGGGGGTAGGACAAATTCTACAACCAGATATTTTTTACTATTCTTGTGCGATTTCGTGGGAATAAAATTGCATTCACTGCTGAAACAAAACAAATGTATAAACAAATTTTAGTTGATCCAGAAGATCAAAATTTACAAAAAACAGTGTGGAGAAATTCATCTGATTCTGCTATTAAGGAATACAAACTTTCTACTGTAACTTATGGTACTTCATCCGCTCCATTTTTGGCTACTAAATGTTTACAACAAATAGCTTAGATTCTCAAAATAAAAATCCTGAAATATCTAGTATAATTCAAAATTCCTTTTATATGGATGATTTGATGTCTGGAGCAAGATCTAATAAAGAAGCAATCGCGTTAATTCAAAACTTGTCAGAAACTCTAGATGCCAGGGGATTCCACCTAAGAAAATGGCGTTCCAACTCTCAAGATGTATTAAATAATCTGAAAATCTAGGGGCTATTGAATCAAATGTGGAAATCATCCCGAAAACTGTTCTAAAAGTCTTGGACTTATTTGGGACTCTTCTACTGACTGTTTTGTTTTTAAAATTATCTTTAACTCTGAGAGTGAAATTACCGAAAGATAATTTCTATCGCAATCAGCAAGACTGTTTGAACCTTTGGGTTTCCTTGAACAATATTAATAAAAATCTCCTATCAGCAGTTACGTTGCTGAAACTGGATTGGGACAACGCTCTATTTGAGCACTTCGCAATTAAGCGGCATAAATTTCAAAGGGAATTTCAGCAAATATGTCACATTTCAATTCCGATATGGCTAAAAAATAACCGAAAAAGAAATTTCTCTCCGTGGCTTTCCGGATGCCTCTGAATATGCATACGCTTGTGTAATTTATGCTGTGCAACTAAATGAGAATGGTGTTACTAAAGCTACCATTTTACCAGCTAAAAGCACGGTAGCTCTTCTCAAGCCTGTATCCATTCCGCTATTAAAGTTAAATGGCGCTCTTCTGCTAGCCAGACTATTTTCTGTCTTAATTAATTCTTTAAAAGATCATGTTATTAATTTGTACGATTGGACAGATTCCCAAGTTGTCCTGTCCTGGTTGTTATCTCCTCCCCGCAATTGGAAGCCGTTCATCGCCAAAAGGACCTCAGAGATTTTGGACCTCATCCCTTGGAACAGAAATGTGTTCATAATTGTATTGTGTGCTGTAGATTTAAAATTAACATGTCCAAAAAAAAAAAAAATGGCTGATCTCCCTAAAGATAGAGTGATTCCCAATAGACCATTTTCTATATGTGGTATTGATTATGCTGGCCCTATTTCTGTGCTGAAGCACAAAGGTAGAGGAGCTAAGACCACCAAATGTTATATTGTTGTATTTGTGTGCTTTGCTACTAAGGCTTTGAATTTAGAATTAGTAAGTGACCTCACTTTTGAGGCCTTTATTACTGCCTTAAGACGTTTTTTCTCCAGGAGGGGTAAAGGATATTCATTCTGATAATGGAACAATTTATTGGAGCTAAAAAGAAGCTTGGAGATTTATTTAAATATATATCTAAAATCAATCTTGTTATTTTCTTTCTTTCACATATGAAAATTGAATGGCGTACCATACCTCCGTTGAGTTCACATTTTGGAGGGCTCTGGGAAGCTGGAGTAAAGTCAGTAAATTTTTATTTAATGCGAGTAATAGGAAACACTAACTTAACTTTTGAAGAACTTTCTACACTGTTAACCCAAATAGAGGCAGTATTAAATTCAAGACCTCTAATAAAATTAGATGATAATGATGTAGATAGCTTAAATTTTCTAACGCCATCTCATTTTCTAATAGGGGTTATAATAATGAGTCCTCCAGAAATTGTTGAAGAGACCAAACTTTCTTTAAAGGGACGTTGGGATATAACCCAAAAAATGAAATTAAATTCTTGGAAAAGATGGCATATAGATTATTTGATCTCTTGACAAAGTAGGAATAAATGGTAAAATCGTAATCCTAACATTAAAATTCGTGAAGTTGTAATTATTAAAGAGGATAATATTCCTCCAGCTGCATCTACTCATCCTGGTAAAAACGGAGTAGTGCGTGTAGATACTTTAAAAACATTAAAAGGGTTTTCCAAAAGACCTATTGTGAAACTTTGTGCATTACCTGCGCATCAAGAATGACTTCTTGATGGTTGGGAGTATTTTTATGTATGTCTATTATTTTTAATCTTTACTTCTTATATATTATTATTCATAAACTAAATATCTAAATGAATTCTACCTATAGATGGCGCTGCGTGTACTTTTTAAGTATATGCAGTCCGAGAGTGCATTCAGTTGCTGTAGCTGTACTTCGGCGCTGCGTTTTGTTACTTGCAATTAGGCACAGCTCGCCCTTTGTTAGCGGCTAATTACTAAATATATTTATATTCTACTATTATGTGTTCTGTGCTGATCATCCTTGTGTGTGTGGTATTTTGTGAATGTCATAAATAAAGAAGAAAAAGACAAATCTTGTGCTCTTATTTGAAAGCCACACATAACTACATTGCAACTGCCAGAGGGACCACGGTAGCCTGGTGGCAAGGTCTTGGAGGATTCGGGTTTCAAATATTTTCAGCAACACTATAAACTGAAAATCAGTCAAAGACAATTTTCAACAAAAGCGTTAACCCTATGCGCATAGGTTACTTTTGCGCAACACTCGAATCAGGTTAGCGCACTTTATGCGCCCTTTTCCCTAACTCCACGCTTGTTTAATTATGCATAACTTTATTTATTATGGTATAAGATTAGAGGTTGAATGGATAGATGATACACACATTTGTGTCTGAATCTGAGGTGCTGTCGTCTTCGCGAACTGGATTGTCCTCCACATATCTCAGAATCGGTTTCATAGTAGCTGTATTGAGTCAGTTCTCCATCGAGATCTGGTGCATCAGATTCGTCCTCAGCTGGTTTCTCCGTAATGAATTCTTTAGAAACAGCCCGCATAATATGGGCTGATCTCAGGGGTGGATAATTTCTCACCGTTTCATGATAGCCAGGTTGACTTATGGAAAGCGTGTCATGCACTTGCATGCGCGACCAGACCG
>BGPR01020381.1:0-27937 GCA_013235015.1 Araneus ventricosus | reverse complement strand
GCTAAATGTATGTGGGTAGCTGCCTAAATTTTAATACTAACTAATTTCTTTCTGAATTAAAAAATCGCTCACAAAAGAAAGCTTTTACAGTAAAGTTGGGGCGGGAATAAATAACTCATTCAGATTAAGTATAACAGCGAAAAAGTTAGTTATATTCAATTGGCTGTAATTAATGTTAGTAATCGCATAATAAAAGTATATGTTCACCTCCAATAACTTTAAAAAACTCATTCAAGCTAAGTTTATATTTGTTCCGCAGTTAATAAATAATAGCACCCTAATGGTTTTTATATCAAATTAATAAAACTTTTATGAAAAACAAATATTTTTTCGTACTATATATTAAGATTAAGGTTAATATACGAAATTAAATTTATTAAAAATTGTTTGTATCTCTCGAGGTTTCTAATATGTGTATTTTCATAATTAAATCCCGGGAGAAATTAAATGGTTCTCAATTCCACTCTTAGTATGAAACACAATTTTAGAATAGTTTATAAATGTTTTCTTAGATTTAAAAATGTAAAAAGAATATGCAAAATAAGCCAACGATAAACATACAAATTAAAACTGCCATTTTTTTGTTTCTATTTAATTCTTCTGTTAAATTATTGTAATTTTTTAAAAATTCTAAACATGTTAAATAAACGCAGTATTGATAATTTCTCTTTAAAAAGTTTAAAAGAAAAAAAATAATTAAAAAAAAACCAAATCTACATTTGTGCGTTTAAGCTGACTGTCTTCAAAAAACTGCCAATATCTAGGGTCAGTCAAAAGTGAAACAGTGTCAGCTAGCTGTAAGCAAAAATTGGACAACAATGGTTTCCAATAAATTTAAAAACATAAAAAAAATTCTAAGGATAATGTTCTGAAATCAAAAAGATACTTGCTAGTTTTGTTTTGTTTTGTTACTTCAATCAAATTTACTTTTTGGATAGATTTACTTTATTATTTTGATTTTTAACTATGAATTTAAATCTATTTTTTCACTTAAGGCAGGATAATCCTCTCTGGAAGTTATGACATTTCTTTATTTTTTATAATTAGATTAAACAATCAGGTTATAATTAGTTAAATAATGTGTACTAATTGCGATTGCAATCTGAATAAACCATCTCTTGCATGATCAAAACGAAAATTAATCGTCATTCTGTTTCATGATTTCAAAGAGCCAGCCTAATACTTCTTTAACAATTGAATGTAAAGATCTAAATCATTAATTTGATAAAATTCAGAACACATTGCCTCAAAATTTAGTTTCAAATATTGATACATTTTCTGTTCACTGTTTTTCTTTTCCTTGTAAAACTAATTCATTCTTTTGAAACAATTAATGCTTTCAGCTTACCAAAAATTAAATAATTTTACGTATTTAAAGTAAGTTGGAATAATTATTATACAGTTAATAAAATAAGCGAATCATTCGGTCGTTGAATGCAGTCAGTATTTTACGAACCCTCCTGACCTCGAGCAAACCAGAAGAATGGAGGGACCACTCCTCGTTGTAATTTGACCATGTGCCCCGAAGCACACAACACCCTTTCTCTCTGCTGCCTTTAGCCGCCAAATTGCATGATGCCTTTACCTCTCTTGTCAGGACTTTTTCGAAGAGTAGTAAAATGAGATGCAGGAAAAAGAAGAAATATGTCATTGTACCCTCTCTAGTAAGAACCCCGTACTGCTAGCAAAGAGAGATTCTTCGGACATGCTGAGAGCCTGAGGGAACAATAAAATGTCAGCGGCATCAATTTGTAATATAAGTGTGTGTCTAGCTATTTCCTACAAAAATTTCTCACTTTCCAGCCCCCTGTTAGTATATTGTCTCATTCTTACTCACAGGAAACAAAATACGTAGACTTCTCGTCCACCCCCTTCAGGGCCATAAAATGTGTTTCCCTGGTTCTGAATCCCTTGCTATAGAGTCAAGGGCACTCCTTTTTATCTTGCATTTATGATAGCAGGGAAAGTCTTAGAGCATTGTTGACTGGTGAATCAGTACTGTGCTACACTAAAAATACTTGGAAAAAAATCCACGGAACCCCAAAAGTTAGTACCGTATTTAAATCAACATTGTCTATTTGATAATTCGGCCCTGTATATAAGGAGTTTTTGGGCAACAAATATTATGATAAACTGAAACAACAAAACATTATTACGAAACTGAGATAACGGATCATTCAAGAATATGTATTGGTTTCAGTAGTTTGATTATAAAAAAAATACAAAACTACAATTGATTTCAGACAAAACGGTTAATAATTTACAAAACTTTTTCTATCAATCAGAATATTCTTTATTTATAGGATCGGATATTTTTTTAAATTATAAAACAACAGGACATAAAACTACAAATCTTCTTCTTTTTTTTCCTACTTATTCTTTCAAAATACCTCTTGGCTATATTTATATTTGCCGTATAAAGCATGCTGTTCAAGACTACAAATTTAAGATAAGCTAATTAAGCTTTCACTTGCAAAATTTTAATAAACACAATTAAAAATATTATTTATTCCCGTTTAAGGTTATAATTAGAATAGTAATACTTTATTGTACTAAAATGAGCGTTTCTTCAGTAAGCACATTACTCATAATTTCTATAAAACACTCATCTTAAAAGACTTACTGGTAGAGTAGAAAGAAATATGCAATGGTATCAAATGGCATGTTTAATAAAAAAAATAATAACAGTACTTAAATCAACATTTTCATCGTTATTTTAATTATTGTGTAGAAAAGAGTTAAATTGTTTTATTTCAGACAATCAAAATGACTATAAGTAGTCTTCTCGATGAAAAAAAAAACTGCTTGGAAATTCAACTTAAACTGAATTCCCATTAATTATTATAATGTCCACGATATTCAAACGGAAGTATATACTCTTATTTCGCGTCTGAACATTTGAAAAATCTTATTTTATTTTATCGTGAACATTCCCTAGTAATTTATATTTGCAAAACATTTTTGGATTTATTAAAACAAATCATGTTTTTGTAATGCAACAAAAACACGTTTTTTCATATAATTTGTTAAAAACAATAATTGATTTTAATTTGAATAAATTCGATTACATTCTTTGTAGCACGCTAGCGCGGGGCCCTATTTGGAGCAATCGGTCCAATCGGCTTAAGGCCGGCCCTGAGAAAGGGATGATAGCTCTGGTATCGTCCTCATATTTTGATAGCGGCTTAAATTATGAGGTCCGTAACCCTTGCGTTACTTCTGACCGGGAATTAATATAATTGAACTAAACTAATTCAGGTAATTTTTTTATCATTTTCAATTTTAAGAAAGAACTCTCAGCAGATGCGACGGTTATTGGAAATAAAGGCCAATACAAGTTTCAGAACAGTAACGAAATTTGGATACTATTAAAATTAATTATTTTTAAATAAATAATCAGTACAGAAAGGCAAAATTCGATAACAAATTTTGATTTCGTTAAATAAATCAATGCAATCAATTTTCATTTTGCAATCTTCGCCGCGAAGCTTTGTGCTTTCGTACGGTTCGCAACTCCCTCGGTGTGGCCTGCAATTGAATATTTGATGACAAGAACAATTGCTTGACTCCATTAGGAACGTTCAAGTAGACAATAAACAGAACAGGTGCAATGCTACTAAAAAATCGGAGTTAATTGTCTATGTTTAAAATTCCGTTCTTAAGGGGATCATGAATATCAAACTATTTTAGGTCAATCAACTCAAATAAAATCCCACATGAGGAAGGTGTGAACTGTCGTTACTGATTGAACAAGAAGTATTACGTTCACAACGAAAACGAAACCGTGGTGCGCATGACCGACGCTTCGCCTTTGCTATTTAACACAGTACGGCTAACATATTATTTAACCATATTAAATATATTTATTTTAATTGTAGAAGTACGAATTCAAATTTAAAAAACAAAAACAAATCCCACTGATTAGTAGTGACCTGAATTTTTTAGTTTACCTCGTTTCCAAAGCTAATTCGGCCGGTTTCTTACTCCGTTTTTGGAGTTTTTTTTAATTGGTTATAACAGGTGAAAAAATAACAAAAAAAAAATCGGTTTATCGAAACAACACTCCCCATCCCTAGTAAGAAGTATTTATTATTACTTCTAATTTTGGTCGAACTTTCAAAAAAACATTGCTTGTGAAATCTTTGTAATTTGTAAAAATTTAAACTCAAGAGTTCCCCTTTATAGATAGCATGTCCCGTTGTCCCCAAGCACATCTTCGGGACACCGAAATGTCACGTTTTCAGAAAGAGAGGAACCCACAGCTACAATTAAAGAAATCCAATAAAAAATCCGACAGTAGTGCCTAAGTTGAAATTAGCCTGAAAGTTTCATATTAACTAATGAGATAGTAAATTTTTTTATTAATAAAAAACATTAAAATATTTTTCACGTAACCAGGTATCGCCAGGTATATCAGCTAGTATAAAATATTATATTATGCAAAATCCTCTTACAGTTGCAATTTAATACATGGAAACACAGACTGTAACTAATTAAAAATTATAACCATTTAATTAATTACCAGAAAACCTTCACTAAAACCTTCCTGTTGCTTCACAATATTTTAAAGCAAAATTTACGTTTTCCATACCAAAAGTTGCAAGCAAAGCAAAAGCGATTTATCCAAAATTTTGCACAAGACTGTTGATAATAAAATTTTTAATGATCTTTATTCTCTTCAGAGTCAATGAGTTATAGTTTACTGTTTCGATGGCACATCTCAGCTTCTGGTAATAGAACTTGAAAGTTTAAATTATAATTAAATGGAGCGAAACTTGTTCTAAAACTTGACTTTACTAACTTCCATACTGCTCCAACTTATACATGACTCACGGAAGATTTCACATATACAAGACCGTTGTGCTTGATACTTGCTCGTTGTAGTTGAATTTCGCCTCCGTGGAATTTTAATTTACCTAAATTCCTCTTTAAACATTCAAACTTTAATATGAATTTCGATTCCCTGTAAAAATAAAATTTTTACTTATGATGCGGATAAAATCTTCTTATTTAACAGCATGCCAGCAACTAATATTTGAAGTTCCGAAAATTCAATAACATTATGTATCTAAACAGATATTTCTCAACAAAAGTGGGGCCTGTTCCAAGGTTGACATGCAGCGTCTCCAACAAATTTTCGTACAAAATAATTTATTACATTTTGCCATTTATTACATTGCAAAATCTGGCTTAATAAGGACTTAAAGAATAGATGAAAATGATAAATAATTAGATTTTTTATAAAGTTAGCAAGCATTTCTCCCACAGAAAAAAATCATAAATCAAATAACAACAAAAAAATACTTCATAAATTTATAAAATACAATTTGATTTGCGACTTGTCAGAATAAAATTACTATATGTAATCTTTTCTCATTTATCTTTCATTCTTTATAGCAAACTCATCGATAATATAATCATAATTAAGTCTTTTTATTAGTTGGGTTTTATACATAAAATGACCATGGAAGTAAATTGTTCCTGATTATTGATAGATCTTAATTAAACTTTAATTATTTTCTATCTTGAGAAAGACTTTTCTGGAAATCCGGCGCTAATTGACGAGATCTCTAAAAGTTTCAAAAAAGTAACAAAATTTGGATGCAATTTAAATAAATAATTTTTTATCTTTTCATTTAAAAAAAATCCGTTGTTGTATATTGTTGTATTGTTATAGAGCACCGTTTATTAGTCTTTCAAAGGACTGACGTGAAACGATGTATAAATGAAAAGATGTATAATCGAAACGAATTACAATGCATTTGTATGAATGAGGACTGTGATGAAACGACGTATAAATGGTGCTTTACTGTAATCCTGGAAGGCCAAACTCGATGACAAATTCTGATTTCATTAAATAAATCAGTATAGTCGATTTTCATTTTGCAAAATGAATCAGCGAAGAGTAAAATAGCAGGTTCTCGGAAAAAACCATATGGACGAGATCCTCCCTTTCGGAAGGAGATAAAGATCTCCTACCAGGCGGGGGAAGGAGGCCTGCCCTTTGGGTAAATGAGGGCTTCATTCATAGTGCAGTTAAATTACCCCAATCATAGAAAGAGGGACTGCTGACGTCATTACAAAATACTGAACGGTTGCTACAATTGTAATAAATCTTGAAATTGGCGAAAATTAGATAGCAAAAATTGCGGTTCTTGCCTGTTTTTCGCCAAAATTGCGTTGAATAACGAGAGACGTCGTATCAGAATATTCCAGCATTGCCCGTTGTTCTGAAGGCATTCCACGATATTCCTGTGCTATTAGGGTGCCCACTAAGGATACGGAGTAAAATTCTGGTAACCTGTAAAATGAAATGTAATGAACAGAATTTGTAATGAAATTTCCCAACGATAATCAAATGATTACTTTAAGAAAAAGTATTTTAACATTATTTAATTTTATTTCATTCTTCCCTATTGTAAGTGACTGACTCTGTTTGCAATATTATAATTATAGACGTCTATAGGAAAATGCATTTTAAACAAGGACGACATTTAGCGAGATACATTGCGTTTAATAATTTAGAATGTAAATTTAATTTGTATTTTGATTATTTTATATTGGTCGTTTGTGATATGGAGCTAGTCTAGCGTTAAAACACCCAACATTTGCGCATATTTTATTTTTTAATTTAGAGCGAATTTTCTAATGTTATTTGAGTTCAGTTTCTTCTGTTTTGATAAAGATATATAACTGAAACTTGCAATAATATATTTGTTCTAGTCGCCTGACCATAGATAGTCCTGTAAGAACCTAACTTTTTATTCCCCAGACGACTGATATCGAATCTTATACATTTCCACTTCGCATGAGTTCTAATTAAAATAAAAAATACCACAATAGATAATGCCTTCTTTTTCTTACAACAGAACAATCATAATTTACAAACTTTTATTTTCTTCAAAATTTGAGTGACAACAAATGTGTATACTGATTATTTATTCCAGCCTGTTTTTAATTTGGTATTTTTCAAAAGCTAATTTGTTTCTATATCTCTTAACTTTTGCTTATCGTGTTTTCGTATAATTTTTAACAACGCATCGTAAACATTTTTACTGAACTCAATATACTAAAGTACGTCCAGTTTGTTTTATTACTGATAGAGTTTGCTACATTTTTTACATTAGATAGATTTCTGCCTTTTATGGGAATTTTTAAACAAACCATTTTTTTAAAATTTCTCCTTTTCGGGATGCGCACTTTTTTTATTAAAATACTTACTCTGCGGATTTTTAATGCTAACGTACTAAAACTTATTGCCTCCGCTGCAGCATATCTCTTGAAAGTAGATGGCAGTCTGAATTTTACGCTCCCGTAGAGTGTGAAGCCCAGTACTTCAAAAGATTAAATGTTTATGAATAAACTTGAGAAATCTGAAAGAAATATAAAATACTGATGAGCCAGATTTCTTGCTTCACAGCTTTCTGTCTTTGGAAGATAGGAGATTTCTTTTTTCATTATATTTTTTATTTGCGCAGAAGTTTTTTCACAGCGGTTGATATTTTAAAAATAGTAAATTTTATGCAGGAATGTTCAATGATGCTCAGTTAGAATTTTCAAAAAATTCTATAGCTACATTCAGCATTTTTTTATCTAAGTTTCTAATATTCTGAATTTTCCATTTAAGCATTGATATATGCCAAGATACTGAATACTAAAAAGGTACTTTTTCTCATTATGATACTAAACCTATTGACAATAATTGAAAAAGTATTCTAAATGTAAGACTTGGTGATGTTTGTTTAAAAATAGACACTTCATATACTACGTTAGGAAAGAAAACCAATTCGCATTATTCGCTTGAATATTATGTATAAAGGAAATCATCCTATCTTTAGATATTAACTATAAGAGATAAAGATGTAACATTTAAAGTCGATATCTATTGTGTTTTAAATTAGAAAAAATGTGTGTGTCAAAAATATATTTCAGGTTTTTAGATTGTGTTTCTTTAATTCCAAAGAGGTTTCGATTTCCATTTTATAGAGACAATGTTCTACCAACTTGGGATATAAATATGAAGTGTGAAGTTTTTATAGCAATATTCAGATTGAAACATATTTAACTCAAATGAATCGTCTAATTCTGACGCAATAACTAAGCTACCAATAGGTATACTAATACTACTTCAACTGGGGAAAATGGAATGGAATGCCAAAATTTTAATATAAAAAACCCTGTTTAAAATTGTTATTGTAATTAAATGAATTGATTGATTATTGTAATTAAATGAATTGATTGATTATTGTAATTGAATGATTGATAATTAAAAAAATATTAGATGATAATCTTCATACAAAGATCTTTGTGATTTTGTGAGATTTCCGCTTGGGCAACATAATTTAATTTTTGGCGAATACGATGCATTTTTGTTGTTACTGATTTAGGTACTTGCACGTTATAGCGGCCACCGAAATTGAATTGCCAAGAAACCGAGTTATACCACAAAGTCAGAAGACGATTTGGCGACGTGAGAACATTTGTTTTGGGTGCGCAGTCAGCTTTTTATTGGTCTCTTGCGTACGCGATGCCTGCGGCATCTGAAGTGGGTGCCGGGCAAATTTTTTAAACTCAAAAAACATCAGCGGCTGCACTTCCATCAAAGCGGGAACCTAGTAGCTACGCTTGTTCATTGACTGTTAGGAATCTACTTTTTTTAAATTCCAAAATGAGCTCTCACCTCAAAACTTTCCTTCGTTAAAAAATTAACTGGCGAAGAGCATGGCAGTCCTAATCAAATCCGTTTGGAAATGTTCAGAACTTTAGATCACTGAACTTACAACCAAGGTCGCCAAGTAAGCTCGGTGGCCGCTTTAACAAACAAGTACCTTGATTTATTTTTATAAGACGATTTACAGTCAACCAGTGCATATCACAATAAATCCAAATCAAGTATTTTCTTCATAAAATAAATCAAACCTATTATCTTAGATTTCTAAGAATATATTAAAAAATGTATGCTTCTTGGCTTGGAAATGCTTCTCAATATGAGAGTATAAAAGTTTTTTATGTACTATAGCTTCGTTAAATTCAACCATTCACTTAATTCTATGATATCTCCTCAGTGAAAATTGGTGCATCATTTTCGCAAATGAGAAAAATTCGAGGAATTCAAATCACTCAGTTAACAAATTCAAATCTGTTATTATCACTAACTCTACTCGCCATTTAGTTTTAACTCTTCAATTAATCTATAACCAGATACCACTCATAGGTTTTAGGGACTAAGATAAGTGTAAGAGATTTATTTACTCTCTTCGTGGATGTTTAGTGAACTCTTTTAAAGGTAAATTTCGTCGGCTCTGAAACAATCACATTTTTGCTCTAATAGTATTCTCATTTATGAGTGATAAAAAATAATAAAGATATTAAAAGTTAAATATATATATATATATATATATATATTATAAGTAAATAAAGATATTAAAAGTTATATTACCTATGTAATGTAAATTTTAATATCTTTGCAAGGGCATTCTGAAAGTTGAAAATTATGTATATCTATATTAATTATTAACCATATGTATTTCCAGAATAGTAGAGAATGACTTTCCGGTTCATTTCCTAATAGGAATTTATCTGTGGAACAAATCTCAAGAAATCCGTCAACAATACCAGTCTATTCTCCAATAAGTCAATGTTATAAGAAAAAAGATTAGCGTAAATGATTTTCATGACTTTGCTAATTACAGAAAAAAGCAGGAATTCATTTATTTTATCATATTTCAACTTCAATGTTAGGAGATAATATTTCATCGATTTCGGTTTCGGGTTTTGTAAAGAGCTTATAAGCATTCATTGTAAACTTTAGTAGGAATATTTCAGGATTTTATTTCCAACTAATATTTCTTTATCTGTTAGGGAATTTCCTTTGATATATTTCATTAAAATTACTTTAAGACACAGGCAGTTTTTCAAAATAAACCGCTACGGGGAATAATCATTTCAAATAAATAGTTATGTGCATTTTTAATAAAAATAAATCGTGAACATCTACCATAACAACAAAATTTACTTAGCTTTTAGTTTATTGATCGAAGGTAACTAATATTTGTGAAGTATGGATGTGAAATATGCAGATACATTAACGGTTTATTTTCACTTAAAAACAGGACGACACATGGGACATGCTTTCCTTAAATTAGGGTAGTCATCATTTAGCCTTTGAGATTTCTATAGATTAAATCACCAACGCAAATGTGTTTTTACATCTAAATATCTTCTTATTTTTGTTTATTTTTTACATATTTGTCCTTAGTTTACCAAAAGTGCCTATTTGCTAACTTAAACAGTAAGTATCTTATTTTTAACAAATAAGATTTCCATTTGAGCACAACTCAATATACAACGTTAAGGAAAGTTTAGTAAGTTTAAATTTTATAAAAATAAACCTTTTCTGCCTTAACTTGAGACGATAACAAGTAAAAGCTTTTCTTAAATTTGTTCTACAGATGAGTATTCTTCATTTTATGAACTCTCTTAAGCTGCAAAGACATAAATGTTGACTCTATGATAAATAAAATATTTTGATTTTCTGCTGTATAATGTTAAATCTGTGTCGTATGGAAATTCTTTTACAAACACTTATGAAATGAATAGCACGTTTTTTCTGAAATGCTGTGAAAACAATTTGTAAAAATTCCTTACAGAAAAATAACTTACTTATGATTACACAAAAAGAGAAGAGAATAATGATAAATCTATGAAATAGATTTCCTAAATTTGTCTAAATATAACATCTTTGAATCTTCTAAGAGGAATGAGAGTACATGTTTACACTAAGAAACTCATGTTTATTTTAAATTTGTTTATCCGAAGCTATGAAGCACGAAAAACAGAAATTGAATTCAACAACAATATAAAAAAAATCTAATCTAACGGCAGAAGTGCTTTTTATCATGATTTTCGTTGGAAACAAATTTCTTAAAAACAAGTAGAAAAAATAAATTTGTGGAAATATGTCAAGCGCGAAACATTCTGTTAATATTTATTTTTCTTGGAGGTTTGCTTATAGCTCTTGAAATAAAGTTCATTTTTCAAAGAAAACTTACAATTTTATTTCAAAACCTTTACATTTTAATTTCACATTTACCTTTTACCTCAAACCTTTACATTTTAATTTTACATTTACCTTTTACCTCAAACCTTTACATTTACCTTAAGATTTTTATAAAGTATTTCTTTTAAGCATATGAAGATAAACATGTTCTAGTAAAAGGTATTTAAAAATATAAAATCTGCATTGAGCTTCCTTCGAAGGCGATTAGAAGGGGTTATTCTGTTTGTAACAAACAAGTATTTTTCTGAAATTCACAATATCCTTGGATCAAAATTAATTTTTAAGTAAAATGAAATGTTTTGTTTTGCCTAAAAATCTCTCTTCAACGGTACTTTCGAGTGCAAATCTTATAAATATTGCAAATTATGTTTTTAATCCTGAAAGCCTACTTCACTTTTCAAATGAATTTCTAATGATATTCATCAATATATCAGTCCATATTAATATGTTAGATACCAATCTTAAACTAACCATTATTTCGATCAGTGAAATACAAGGAAAGGCGATTTTAGTGCACACGGATTGACTTCAGAAATTAATTTGTTTGTTAAAATTTCGGTCTTAAATGTCTTCTTCTGATTTTCTTTCGCAAACGACAATAATATGGAAATCATATTTATACAACCTCTGATTTAAGCGAAGTTTAATCCTGAACTGGTTAGTGCAAGCAACAGTATACGGTAGCCATGTTCTAACTACATGCTAATTCATATATTAAAGATTTAGTGTTGATATTCGTAAGACACTTGACAATTCTGTTAATGAGATAGCAAATAAAATTAATCTAATTTGAAGCGATTTAATATTTTTTTTAATTAGGGAATTTTAATTTCACTATTACTTCAGCTATTCTGTTATGGAGTAATGAAATATTCTTACGATAAAATAATTTAAAATGCTTCAAGAAAATAGCATCTATAGATAACGTACATTTTTACGATACAAACAAAATATTAATGTTGCTAAGAAAATATCATGCGGAGAATACCTACATTCTTACGATACAGTTAATTTCCTATTGGTTCCAAAAAAACATCATGTATAGATTGGGTTTTCTATTGCAAGAAATTAAATGATGACATGAAACATTACAATATTTCTTGTATGCACAACCTATACTGATTGAAACAGATTTGATACAGCTTACTTTAACTAAAATGTAAAATAAAATTTTCCACATCTGGCTTCTAGCATTATTAGAGAATTTCTGAGATTATGCATGTACAACGTCCTATAAATTATCAGAAATTTTGTAACATATAAATCGAAATGAAAAAGAAAACTCTAAAATATGTTACTGCGGAACCGTATCTCCATTAGAGGTGAATGAAAGCGCACCACCCTAGTTATTGTCTTTTTTTATCCTCGAAGCTGATTTAGTTACTTAAAGGATGACGCAGTAGGAAAAATGTGTATGTAATCAAGTGTTCCTAGTGCAAACCGATCGAAATCTCCTTCATTTCAACAAGATTATTTGCCCAATTGAAATTCACAATACTTTCCATATTAGCACAAGATGCTCTACAACATTCATACGATATGAAGTTGTGCGGCATTCAAAATATGGTAGGAACATAACAGAGATATCGTGAAATATCTTGTGCTAATAGGCTGTTTATAAAAAATGTAGCTGGTGCGATTTTCTTGGCAACTACAGTATATTCGAAAAATTCGAAGTACACCAAAAATTGACTTACACAATTGTAAGATTCTTACGCAGCTCGTGATATTTTTATTGCAGTTTATTAAAGATTCGAATGTGAAAGAAATTTATACAGAACGTGACAGTTCCAATGTAAGAAAAAAAATGGTTTTAGGTCCTGATGTCTTTGAAATTAAGACTATTATAGCCAATTATTTTTTCTAAAATAATGGAACATAATATGACCAAAATTTGAATGCAGTACATATCTTTGTTATATATTCGGATGTGCGAAACTCTTATTGTTGAAGATCTGTAAATTGAAATAATACCTTTTTAAAAATATTAATAAGGTATTTATGTAAAGTTCTTCTTGCTATAATATTTTTATTCAAACATTTAACTCAAAAAATCAATAGAAAACCTTTGCTATATATAATCATCGTTTAATAAGCGTCAGTATTTTTAGTAATTTCAACAAAAGTTTAAATAAATAAATAATGACTTTTACAATGTGAAATCCAAACTATCTATGTGGGTTTTTTAAACCAAACTTTTTAGGCTGACATCAATGAAAATCTCCAGCTAGCTTTGAAAAACATATTTAAAAACAAAAAAAGTTTTCATTGTTCTTTTGTTTATTTTTTCGCTGTTTCATTCGTTAATCCATTAAATAAAAAAAACCATTTTTTTTGCACTATATTAAAATTTAGAACATGGTCTTAGTCTGTAACTGTAGTTTGACTGTCAGGCTGATTTCTCTAATTTCCACAAGTATTAAAATATAGAAAAAATTCTAAACAATATAAACTACTGCCGTGATGACTTACGATTCATTTTGCTCATATTTACTTGATGCGTTGATACTCATATAGACACACGCAATAATTTTAAAAAATAATATGTGATATTTTAAATGGATATGAACTATACACACGAAGGCAAAAAAATGCAATATTTTGAAAACTTAAAAAAGTTTTTCATGTTAATTTCAAGGCAATGCTCATGTTAAAAACACTATGAAATTAGTCCTGTTTAGATAGTTTCCTTTCTTCTGTATGTGTGTGTATCGAAGAACACTGAATATATAGTTAGTTAAAGCGTTTTTTGCCGTTGAGAGATTTAGTTCAAAAGTTGACAAGATTTACAATATATATATATATATATATATATAGATGAAAGTAACACAAGCCGAATTTTCAGCAACCGAGATTATGTATTTATGAGATATCATGTTCTCAAGAACATACAAACTCACAATTCACGGAAGTCTATATCACAACGAGTATACGATTACATATGAATAAAATCGAAACAAAAGTAGAAATGAATGATTTATTTGAAAGAAAAATGATGTCCTTTCAAAAATTTGTTTAATCCGGGCTTCAAAACAAATAATAAGAGCAAATGTGATTGAAGAATATTTTGCGTAAATTGCTTTACAATAACAGAAAGAAAAATAACTAAGTTATGAAAAAAGCCCCTCCTATTCTACTTCGTTTTATAATCAAGAATATATGTGGAAAATAGTTTTCAAATACTACGAAATTAATGCATTTCAACAAAAAATTTAAAAAATGAATTGCTGTAGGAAGGAAAATAAATGAGCATTCACCGTTCAATATGGATTATGCTCTGACTGTGAATTTTAATCAGAATAACTTCAATATGAGCAAGGAAAATGTACAATAGTTTTATAATACAGTAAAAAAGCATCGTAACGGCCCAACTTCTATGTTGATTGATTAAAAAGCTTTAGTAATTCAAACTTACTGCTTTTGTTTAACTTGTGTCCAGAATGTCACAGCCAACATAAAATATAATTTTTTAAAATTAATCTGAATGTAGAAGAAAAAGAAATATAGTTACATATTAATCAGACAATAAATAAATGCGCTTTTATGAAACTCAGTACTAAGCATTTATTCATACTTTAGCAACATAAAATATGCAATCTACTTATGAATTAAATAAATTATACCATTTCAGTTATAAACTTTATTTCATGTTATTCTCTAATTTTGGTCTCTAAATTCAAATAATTAAATTTAATTACTGAATTAATAATTATAATAAAACGATTGACTCTACTGCCTTTATATTAAGGAAACAATAAGTGTTTAAACTGACTAAGGCTTAAAAATGCATATCTTTAATATTCTTCTTCTTTTTATTAAGTATGTGAATGCTGCCAAAAAATGTAACCACTCCTCAAAAAGAAATGACTTCGTGCGTTTAAAAATTGCCTCTTTCTAAACTTTTAAGAATAGTCGGATTTGTTTTTAAAAATTGTAAATTCACCAACAAAAAATCAGTCATGCAACAGCAATTGATATCTAAAAAAAAACTTGTTATCAAACTGTTCCAAAAAGTAGCTTTTTAAAAGACTATAGTTAAAGGCTGATCCGCGTTTCCCCAAAACGGATTTCCTGAGGTGAAACTCAAGTATTCAGAAAAGTTTCCAGATAATTTTTTGGTGCGATTTTATGGTCTAATGATAAAAAAGATGTACGCCGGCATCCATCAAAACTTGTTGTTGAAGCGGTTCTTCAAAGTATCTCACCTTTGCAAAATATATAGATTTGAGAAATCAGGAAGTTGCATGCTTTCTAGACGGAAAAACTGGCGCACTTCTTTCATCGTAGACTAATCTAAAACATTTTTATACATCTCATACCGATGATAAACGACATGATAATCTGCATTCACTCTTGGTCCAATATTATGATATAATGAATGAGGAATATATTATTATTGATGAAATAATAATACAATCAAAACTTTTGATGTATGATATTGTAGTTAAATACTTTATTCTGATTTCTTTTTTAACGATATCATTTGGTTATTTGCAAATCCTTTTTTCCTAATATGTTGGACACAGAACTTTTTGGTTTGTACTATCGCATGCAGATAAATTTTTTCAGGCAATAATTACAGGGTTAAACCAGCGGGAGTGGTCTCCCCTAAACTTTCTCGTATACTTTCTAAGTGGAGATTCGTCAAAATCTCGAGTTCGAATTTTTTTGACGATTACAATACTTTCTCTCTGTATACTTCGTATACGAGAAAGTGAAACAAACAAACCTGAAATCAAATATCTGTTGCCACGTTTCAAAAAAATATTACTTTGAAACAGGTGCGATAAAATAAGCAATGCGATGAATACTAAAGCGAAAATTCTGCTTTGGAATGGAATCTCCAAGAAAACAATTTATACTACCACAACTGTAACAATTGCAAAATCGCGTAAATAAAAGATTTGCTGAAATAATGAGATCGGTTTGAATTTTATTTACAGCAATAAAAAAATTGTTACAATTTATGTTTGAAAACATTATTTATTGTTGTAAATAAAATTTACAGCAATAACAGATTGCTACCAGTACTTTGCGCATAAGAATCGGATTCAAATAAATTGAATATGCAATTTGAACGCCCCTTTTCGACGGATTTGGCCCAAAATTTTATACTGACCTACATTCATGACGATAAAACTGTATACCAAATTTTATCCATCTAGCTATTCAAGTTTTTGAGTTAAGCGTTCACATGACCGCGGACATACAGATAGACAGACTTCCCTTTGGCGGATTTTGTCCAACATTTGATAGAAACCTACAAATTATGTTTAAAGACCACATACCAAATTTCATCCTCGTAGCTCTAATGGTTTTCGAGTTATCGTGTTCACAGACAGACATGATTCTAAAATTGTGTTTTTCGAACTCAGGGAGGTCTAAAACGTGGATATTTGTCAAAATCTCGAGTTCGAATTTTTTGACGATTACAATACTTTATCTTTTTATCCATCTGAGAAAGTAAAAAATGACAAGATTGGCGACAAATAGGAAGATTTTGTTTAAACCATTTTCATTTTACTACAAGTCATATAAGCCACAAGCGATTCCACACAACACGATTTGTATCAACCTCCAAATAACGTAGAAATCATTAAAACTCTTCCAACCATATAAAATCCATGTCTTCGAATTTCAAATCTGTAACGAACAGCAGTATATGAATCTTTAAATGAAACTATCCTTCTGGAAATAGCTTTCTAAGCAGCGTTTTCTATAGAAATTATCAATGTCACTTTTAACTTGCATTTCAATATTTTAATATTTTTAAGTTGAACTTGCAAATGAAACGGCTTATTGAAATGAATGTTCTAGTAATATTGATATATTTTTTGACTGATTTTTTTCTTTAATTAGAAAACAGTCTTATTTATACTTAATTTTTAATAATTTTCACTAAGAAGTCAGAAAGAAATTTATTCATTCTGTAAAATGACGAACGAAAAAGCTAGAAAAATTTTTCAATACATTTTGCATTCACTACTCTCATGGTGGTTTTGCCATTTTTCATGAAAATATTTTTCCTTAAAATATGTATTCAATCTACCAAAGAACGACGGATGAATGCATCAATCTAGCTTAATAAACCTTCTTATTATGTTACGTAGTAATAGTAGCTGAATGAAGTTAGATGTATGAAAAGGAAAGTCATTTATTAAGTATTCAAAAGATACAATGTCAAATATATATGAATTGAATACCTAAGTCTATATAGGCACAAATAACTGCAAACCGAGTCAACTACATCTAAGAATGTGGTTGTCTAGATACAGTGAAACGGTTATACGCTACACGACGAACTAATAGAGCTGCCCTTAGCCAAACTTCCAAAGTTCAAATCTCGAAAACTACAGAAGATATAAGCGAAAATTTACTTACAATGTTTTCGAGCATCATCTATTTAACATGTAAAGGCATGCACTTTTCACGAATACCGCTAACCTATTCTTATACGGTCGGCAACAAAAAATTGGACACCTCTGTAACCTAGGTATATATATTGCATCTTCACAAAACTAGTAGCGATTTTAATGGCTCAAGGGGGCAGGTTTATTGACATCGAAACATTGATTAATTTATTTAATTAACATAGTTAATTAGCTGCTATCTCGACATTTTTCCATCACGCCTACCACTTTTTTTCGATGAATGATTCTTCGTCGTAAAATTAGCCCCCCAAAAATTTTCACAGAGTTTTGATGATAATTTCGAGTTTAGTTTAGTTTAGTTATATTAACGTCCCGTTTTGAAGCAACACGAGGGCTATTTTGAGACGGACCTCGTAATTTTGAACCTCGGTCAGATGACGAGGACGACACCTGAGCTGGCACCCCCTCTCCAAACTTCCACGCCACACCAACGGGTAAATTCGGAGAACGGATAATTTCGAGAGTTAAAGGGCTCTGAAAAATGGCTTTTCTAATATTAAATGAAGCATATAAACTTTTAATAACCTCTCGGAAAATATTGTATTTTTCTCAAATTTTTTCCCTCCCTAAAGCAACTTAAACTTACTACATAAAATTATGGAATAAATTTATAAATAAAATAAATTCAATATTTTTAAACTTTAGTCTGAAAAATGGAATTAATTGCAACGTTATAAAATTTTCACATGAGAGCAAAGCTGAGATGCTAAAACATGGAAATAAAAAAAGTGTGCTTATATATAATAGTTTTCATACAAATGCATATATATACATTTTTAATATTTTCAAAAAACCGCAAAATTAGAACAGGCGAGTGGGAACGCCTCGTAACGCCCACTTGTTGAGGAACCACACAATTATCTCTTCGTGAAACAGGAGCTTTAACAGTAATGATGAAATCGCGGTTCGAAAAATATTAATTTTTTCAGATCAGGCGACATTTATATAAATTGGATTCTTCTTTCATCTCAAAAAATTAAAAATTTCTTAATCAATTGATATGAAATTCGTAAAATTTCTTATTAGAATAAAAAATAAATTGTTGAATTGCGATTCTTAAGAAATTATTTAAAATTTATTTTCTTCCTTTCCTTTTTTTTCAAGATTTAATTTATCAATCGCTAGTTGTGCAAATAACGAATATTTATGATTTTTTAAAAAAAATAAATGTAGAACATAATATGTAATTTTATTATATCAATTTTTAGTTTCTTTTTATGCTTCTCAATGATTTAAAAAATTACTTTTTAATGAGAGCTGAATTTCTTTGCAAGATTTGGGAGTTGAAATAAGGACTGTTATATTTTATATAATGTTTTGAGAAACAAAATGGGAAGAATTTTAAAAGAGTTACCTAATTATTAATCATTATCATACTCATTCAAATTAGACGATAAAACACATTTTCTCATTGTCTGAAATTATTGTATGAAGATTATTAAAATAATATTTTAGGAAGGTAAATGTTATAGGCTTAAAACAAGTACGCTAAGAAAAAACGATATTTTCGAAACTTAGGTCTGTTGCAATTCTGCTATTTGTATGCTTCGAGTTCGAACGGAAATCTCTAGTGCACCAAAAGATCATATCCGCTGCTTTATCCTTTTCCTTGCAGTTTATTTTCTTTTTGTTTAACTATTTATAAGTCTGATGATAAAACCATATACCAAATTTCAACTCTAGCCATTTTTGAGACATCGTGTCCGCCTGCACGTGATCGGACAGACAGACGGAGAAACTTCCATTCGAATGATTTCCTTCAAAATTTGCTAAAAAATCTACAATTTTTGTGTATAGCACATACCAAATTTCATCTTTTTAACTCGTTCCATTTTTTAGTTATCTCGCTTAGAGACAGACGGATCTAATACCAAAATTGTTTTTTAGGCTTCATGGAGGTCTAAAACGTGAAGATTCACAAAAATATTCAGGTTCAGTTATTTGACGATAGCGATGCTTTGTCTTGTATACTTTATATTAAAAAATAATAAAAACCAAATAGTATTTCATCATCATAAATATCACCTTACGTAGTTTTCTCAAGCATATAAACGTCAGCTGAATTTCCACAGCAAAATCAAAATTTATTTCCGTAATTAAAAACCTTAACATTTGCCCATTGTATTGATCGAATGAAAAACCAAAAGTGTAATATCCTTATTATTAAACAAATAAACCATTCAGCTTAATGAGTTTCCTATCTGATTTAAAATCGTTTCCTCCTGAAAATATACTCACCACCTTTAGATAAATTCATTGGCTTGAAATGTCAGTATATATCTTCGTTTCACAACTATGAGCTAAAACTTCGTTCAGAAATATCGAAATTAATACATTTCTTTCATAAAAAATACTCCGGGCTGTTAATGAAACGCCTTTATGGCGGGAGGCTGGATTATGAGATAATTTTAAAATAAACAAATTGCTCAAATATTCTTAAAATATTTAGAATTTAAAAAAGAATGCTGTTATTAAAGATCAATCTGAATCATGTTTGTTTAATTTTCAGAAATTTCAGTGAAAAAAGACTGAAAGAAATTTTAGCTTCTGACGAGCTGAGATTTACTTAATATACCGACCTTAGTGGGTTGGATCTATTCAAGCAGATTTTATCAAACAAAATTAATTTTATCTCAGGAATTATTGCGAATTTTGCAATGAAATTTGATATACAAATGGAAAAATGTATGTCGGATCGAATTATTTAAAGTTATTGATTTCTATAATGGAAAAATTTAAATAAATAAAATTTAATAAATAAAAATTAAAAATAATGAAAAAATTCGAGAGAGCAGTTAATTAACAAGTTAGCTCGGTCAATCAGTTTGTAGATTTGAATAAACCTGTTCCCTTGAATAATAAACCTCGGCACTAGATGCACTTCCTCCCACGTATACCCATTCAACTTAGAGGGAACCCTTTGAGTTCCGAGTTCGGGTGTATACAGTGGCGTTAATGTTAATGTATATGCAGCATTCAATTAAATAAAATTTTAGAGATGCACTTTATACCTTAATTATAACTATTTATAGCTAACTTTGCATTTCTCAATCGATAATAGAAATTTAGTCATTTATAACCTTGGTGACTTATAAATTAATCCTATGATAATTATTTTTCATATAGAGTAAGTTACAAAATCTCCTTTTGCATCTCCATAGATATCAGGAAACGTATTTCTTTGCATATCCATAAAATAATAAGCTAAATACTTCTCTATAGGGAGCACATTCATGGCAAACCTTTCAGCACACACACACACATACACACATTTTTGGAACATTAGCATACGCGCGGGGTCATTTTGACCCCAAATATTTAATCACTTACTCATTATTTAATTGGCTATTTGTAAAAAAATTAAATATGGTCAAAGTATAAGAATATTTTTTCCTACAAATAAACTTGTATTAAAGACACAAATGTGATTTTTAATAAGAAAAAGGAAAGCTGAATTTATATCTTTTTTTCCTCCTTTTCTGTGTTCTTTTCTTCTCCGCTGCACACGTTCGTACGCTGCCATAGCCATAACGTTAAATTAATCTGAATCATTAGCACAAGCACGGGTCAATTTGATACCAAAGCACCCAGTAAAAAATGAGGAACCTCGTTTCACTGGTTTTTGCCTTCTTATCTTCTTCTTCTAGCTCCCCCATGAGGGTACAGGAAGTAACAGGGGCAAGGTTTTACAAATTCCTAGATTTTTTTAGTAAAAGAGAAAAGGTGGGGTCAAAAAGACCCCATGCGTATGCTGACGGGTTAAGGATGCATAAGTTTTTCTACTGGTATGTGCTTGATTAAAGAACACCAGAATAAAATGTTCGTTTATTGTTGTTGTTCGTGTTGAAAGCTCAAATTTAACTAATTATCACATCGCAAAAATTCAGATATCAAATCGTATTTTATGGAATGGGTTTCACACAAGTCTTGATACATGGAGCATGACTTAGCTTCTGAATTCTGCCTAAAATTCTTTTTTTTAAAGTGTGTGTCTATGAATAAAACAGGCATCTTTTCCTTAGTTAATTATAGGATGAATAAAAGTAATTTTGAGTATTTGCATTTGCTTGAACAAATCCAGTAGTAGTTTTTTACCACTTAGTACGTAATCGCCTGAGAAACTGCATGAATAATGCAGAAATCGATAGGCTGTTCAAATTAGGACGTCATATCAAATAACAGAGGAAGAGACGGAAAATTTTAATTCTTAACTTATCATATCTGAAATCCAACTCTTCCGAGCAATGTCGTTAAAGAACAATTTTCTTCAGTGGTTTTTCTCATCACTCTTCCAGCTTTCATATCTTATTCTCCTACAGTAAATTTGTTGAAATTTATGCGATGTCTCAGTCAGCAATTCCACAGAGCATTAAATGTTGATTCTAACTTCTCGGAAAACCTCATGAAATGAAAAATGAATATTTATATGAGGCATTTTGTTCCCATTTCCCAAGTAAACTTTGTCAGAATGAAAACATAATTCTGTGAAATAAAGAAACATTTTCATAGAGATTTACTTTTTCTTCATTAGCTGTACTCAAGAAATTCTCTGGACAGAAAGATTTCATTTTTTTTTATTTGTTGATGAGTGTGTAACATACGGTAGATGCGAACAAATGTTTATAATTTTTTTGCCCTATGATTCAAGAAAGAAAAAGAGAATGCCTTTATGTTCAAAATTACGGATGCATAAATTTTTCTACTGGTATTTACTTGATTAATATGCCAGACCAGTGAGTTTTGTTGTTTGTGTTGAAATTTTGTTTTCCTAAATTTTTAGAGAGGACGGTATTTACTTCTTTGCATGGCTACTATATAATCTTTTCGTATTCCTAGAGAAAAGCTTTTTAAGGAACTATTGAAAGGTTTTTTTTCAGGGAGGAAATTAGATTCAGAAAAAGTTATTGCGTATTGCAACCTACCAAATATTTCTTGGAACATACCAAAATTCTATTACTTTCTTTAAAATTATTTCCGCTTGGTTCTGTACTAGTTTCATAAACATAACACTTATCAGTTTCATAAGAACTATTCTGTTATATATAAAAAATAACAACAGAAATTATATAAATAATATGTAAATAATAAATTATTCAATTTTTATTATTTAAAATTGATTTCATTGTACTAAAAATCATCAAGGAGAAAAGGGAAAAACAATCTGTTTCGAAAGGGAATAAAAAAATCTAAAGAAATGGAATCAAACACATAAAGTTGAAAATCTCTATGATTACATCTTAACATCCCGAATTCTGCTGCTGCCGAAAACTGAACAAATTCCTCTAAAGCTACCTGCTCAGTTTTCAAAAATAGGGCGCAATCTGTGTCTTATTTCACCGTGTTCCATTCTACTGGCCGTGTTCTACACTAGTATCGCAAGATTTGCAAAATGCGAAACATTTTAAGTTATTTTGAAGACAATGGTTCATAATCAGTTGTGGAGAATCGTGGGACTTCACATTTTACGGTGAAGAGTTTGTCACGAGGATATTTAGGGGACCGTCCACAAATTGATGAAGAAGAGAGTGATTTAGACTCGCCCTGTTTCACAGGGAGCTGATAATGTTTCGAAACTTTCTTCAATCGTTTTGCTTCTTATGCACATTGCTCACATGACAATATGTTAGAGAAAAATTGTATTAAAATTTGAAGCAAATAGCTTGAATATTCGAGGAAACGTGAGTAGTTGTAGTAAATACATTTTGAATAAATACATTTAAATACAAATACAATAAAGTAAATAAATTTTCTTTCATAACATTGGAGCCAGATATCTAAGGCACCTTATATAAAAAATTCCATTGAAATACCATTGAGATTTAAAAAGTTGTAGGCATTGCAACCAGCAGAATTTCTGCTGTTCTGTAAGAGAAACAAAATGATGAATGGTTTTCCACAAATCAATATTTTTTAAACATGAATCTTCGAACAGCAATATTGAACTACATGACATTTGAATATCCTGAGTACCAGTCGAAACTTATAAATTAAATACTTATTTTATTACAATTCGGCGATAAATACTGTTAGGCAGAGGAAGCGAGTTTGCCAATATCACTTGTTAGTCTCGTAAAAACTATAACCCTTGTAGTAGAGACAGGCAGCCTGTATAACACTAGTTATGAAGAGCTGCTGGATAATAAGCTATAAAGCGTCCTGGCTTTTGCAGTGGAATTTCTATGAGATAGAGCATTTCTTATTGTTTCAGAAATGACGAATCATATAAATTAAAAGAGACATTTATTTGGACGACCACATTTAAGAACATATTTACAGATCACATTTCCATTTAACAAGGTTGATGCTTGTCCGACATCTTATAGGTACAGTACCAGCAGCAGCTTACATAGCACTGATGTCTCTCCGAAGAGAGAATGCTTCGAGGACCTACAGACCGCACCAAAATGACATTAATAGAGACAAGTATATATACTCTGCAAATAATCAATAGATCTACATATCAGCTACGGGAATCGAATAGACAACGTCATACGATTCCGATTAAATAGCTGCTAATATGGATACCAAGTGAAGTGACTAGCTCAAAGAAATGACGTAAAAATCTAAAAGAAAGAATGCTTCGAATCTTAGAGTAAAGGTACGAGAGATAATTTAGAAAAGTTGCAAGCTTTATAGCTTAAAATGCAGAATTTCCTAACAAATACTCGAAGATTCAAGTTTAAAAAATATTGATTTGTGGAAAACCCCATGTCATACAGTGTCTCTTAAAGAACAACAGAAATTCTGATGGTTGCAATGCCTGCAACTTTCTAAATCTTAATGATATTAAACTGGAATTTTTATATAAACTGCCTTAGATATCTGGCTTCGGCGATATAAAAGGAAATCTACGCTGCTGTTCGCGCATGCACAGTCAAAATGTATTTACTACAACTACTCATATTTCCTCAAATATTCAAGTTATTTACTTCACATTTTAATGCAATATTTGTCTAACATATTGGCGAGTATTCTGTAAGTTTCCCGAAATTTGGCGTAAACCTTTGTATGTTATAATCAAAAACGAAGCAAAATATTTGGGATGTGTTAAGGAAACCTTTATATCTTCCCAAATATTCGTGATATTTTTATGAAAATGCATTCCATCAATGCGCATAAGAACCAAAATGATTGATGAAAGTTTCAACTTATTATCAGCTCCCTGTGAAACTGGGTGAGCTGAAATCAGTTTCTTCTTCATCAATTTGTGGACTGTCCCCTAAATGACTTCATGACAAAATCTTCATTGTAAAATGTGTTTACCAATGATTGTATGTCCCACGATTCTCCACACCTGACTGTCAACTATTTTTTCAAATTAAATCCAAATGTTTCGCATTTTACCAATCTTGCAGTACTTTTAGCCAGTAGTTTATTTTTTCCTGGTTTATAAAGTTTCCTGAACGATATTAATGAGTCGAATCTATCAGAATTTTTCTGAACGCCTGTTTAATATCAGCCGCTTGTCTCTATTTTACGCTTCGGGAATAAGAGCATAACGTCATAATGTGTTAAACCACTGTGATCACAAAAAGAACGTTATACATGCTTCTGCCTATAAGATGCAGATGCATACCTGTTGGAAACCTATTTTTATTTAGTTCTTCAGATCTAAAAGCAACATGATGTGGCATATAGTTAATCATGGGGACATAGTTGGATGCTTTCTGCATATGAATCATAAGGTAGGAAATTCATATTCTTCAACATGAATTTCTTGCCTCTTTTTATGAATTTAATACAAGGAATTCATTTAAGGCATTCTTCATAAATATTATTCATTTTAAGATTTTTATTTAATAATCTAGTTATTCTGCAGGATGTTTCATAGTCAAAATTTTTGAAATACTTTAAATATTTAATTCGCATTCTTTCCTAATCCCTTAATATACCTGTTTAATCCGGTTTTGGCCTTTCTTGAAAGTGCATTGCGTACAATTCTTCTTCCTGTCTTATTGATCGATCTGTCGATATTTCTTTTATTTCCAAAATTTTCTAAGTGATCATCAATATTTTCAGAGTATTAAATTAAATAATACATCTCGGCCATTTTTATTATGCTGTTTTTCAGTTGTGAGACTATGCTCCGTTTTTGAAATTGCTATAACATATTTTTTCTCGTATTTGTTGCAAGAAAAAAGTAAAATACCAGAGAAGATTTGCCAAATTCGTCATTTTGGATGGACTTGCTTCTGCATAGAACCATATATCACGATACAACGACTTCACAACTTATAAAGTTTGGTTATGTCTTTACTCTTAGATAAACACTTTTTTTGAAACCTAGTTCAACGGATAGCAATCGTGTAAATGCAAATACATCTTAATGACGTCATGAAACAAAGTTGAGACGATGAAGAACAAAATAGATTATCATACATAAATTACAGCTGAGTAATTTTAGAATATGCGGCAATGCATCTTGTTTTTGAATCTTCATGCGCTATGTATGTTATACCTTTATCCTCATATGCTTAGTTCAACCGATAGTAAACGTTAGAATGTAAATACGTTTCAATGACGTCATTAAATGATATTGAGACGATGAAAAACAAAGTCGATTGTCATACATATTTTATAGTTGAGTGACTTGAGCATACTCGACAAGGCATCGCGTTTTCAAATCTCATTACGTTATTTAAATAAATTCCCAATTGAATAAATAATTAGTTCAAATACTGTAAAACATACAAATGTCTGTGATTGCTAATCACTTTTGTGTTATCACGGTCTTCGTAACTCAGGAAAAGAAAGATAAAGGTTTCAAAGGTCAGAGAAAAAAATGCGTTGCCCTTTAACAGAAAAAAATATAAAGAGCGCATTTTTTAATTCTCGACTTATGTCGCTGTATTTTCAGAATGGTCTGTTACACAAGATAATATAGTTATTCAATTCAGTGAACAGCAAAACTTGATTACTTTCGCAGAATCCTCTTAGATATTTCCAAGAAGAAAAGCATTATCCACAGTAATGAGAAATTTAAAATTTAAACAGGAAAAAAATTCTTTTTGAAGATGTTAAACAAAAAAATACACATAATAATGAAAGCTTATAAGTAGTATTTTTGTCATATGAAATAATAGCCATTATAATGATTAAAAAATTATTTTTCCCTTTTTAAATTTTTATCTTTATGTCGATGTAAAAAATGACTACTACGCGGTCTTATTTTATCCTTATACTTTGATGAAAACATTAAACCTTTTAAAAGGAAAGGAAAAACCAAATGAATAAATGAATGTGTGATAAATTATATGGGTTTCAAAGGGAAATCCATATAATTTAGCACAAACCATTCGAATTATATAAATTTCATGACCTTAAACTTCAAGAACTGATAATTTTTAATACGCATAACGCAATATCAATCGATATAGAGTGTAATGTAAAACATAGATGAACGTCACAGCTTAAACGAATTATAATGCTTTTCGTGGGAAAAACCAGGCTTTTGATGTAGCGAAATTTTTTTAATTCCAATTCTGTTAGATATACCAGATTTTAATTTAGATTTAATGGATATAACAATCACAAAGACAATACATACAATAAATAGGGTATTATAAAATTACATAATTATGCATCCAGCATTTTGTAATTTTACTTTAAAATTTATTCCACCCGATGCAAATTTACCCGAATATTCGATTTGATTATAAGGAATATCAAGGAGTTTAAGATAAAAAAATTATCACGAACATCACCCATATTTCATTTCGAATTTTTTTTTTATTCCACAAATTTTTTTTAAAAATTTGAACTTGCTTTTGGCATTTGCGTTCAATGCATGGGATCAGCTTTAAAAGTAATAGTATCCTTCAATTTTTAACGTCGCATATCGCTTTTTCTTTAAGTTTTCAGCCATTTGACAGCCTAATAAAACGCAAATTTTTACGTTTAAATTCCCGGAATAAAATAGAAATGAATTTTTACACATGAAAGAATGCTCCTTTGTGCTTTTTATATATTGAAATGATTTCACAGAAATCTTTCACAATGCAAAAAAATGTTTGTTTGTGTTTTTAAAAATAGTTTCCAAATATAATATGAAGAGATGTCATAAGAAAGGAAGCTTTTCAATAACAGCCATTCCATATGTACATTATACATTACGTAGCATGAAAAACTGTTATAAATTATATAGTCTGTATCATATAGCTAGATATATGACATTGTATTAATTTGTTATTTCTAATGTATTAATACAACTTTTTAATGTAACAAAAAGCAAAAACGGTCTTTTCAACTTTAACAACTTTAGAAATGGGCATATTATCGGTTCGCGTATTTTTTTGTAGTACTTTTGGCATCTCAAACTCGAAACATGTTTTTCCCTCCATTTCAATCTTGTCCATAGATCTAGTATGAAACACTGATAATAATTTCGTCATATCATTGATTATATGATTATATGAAATATATCATTGATTATATGATTATATATATG
>BGPR01020380.1:0-27940 GCA_013235015.1 Araneus ventricosus | reverse complement strand
TTCTCTCCGGCGATACTATCGATAGGTGTTATTCCAGTGGATAGTTTAGAAACTATCGATAGTTCCAGTCGATAATTTAAAATTATCGATAGTATTGATACTTTTGAGAAAGTCGATACTATCTATTGTTTCAGTCAATACTTCCGAAAGCCCGATACTATCGACTTGTCTTCGATGCTTGTCCCTGTAGATCGTTTTGAACGATTTTTGCGTCATGTGCATGTCGCATTTAACAGATGCTGTCCAATCTATACACATCCTCATGTTAGAAACAAAACTACAACAGCCTTATAAATCGCAAGCATATACTCAAAACTTTCAAAAGTATTCATGTCACACCAGTGTCAATCAAAGAGCCTTAATTTCTAATTCATTTCAGGCTAAACAATGTTTAACATTCTTCTCAGCGGTGGTGTCCGCGGATCTAAACTAATTTCGGAGCTCTGCTGCATATGCTTATCAGATCTACGCGTAAACAAACGCACGCCGTCCGCAAGCGACTTAATCCGAAATGGTTAATGTAGCAATAGAGTTAACGGGGCTTAAATAAAGAGCTCCGGTAATAATGGCACTAAAATTTTATGGATGAGGCGTTGGGATATTTGACACTAATGACCTTCCATGGAGGCAATTATTTATTCCTTATTCGGATCTCTATCTAAATTTGCACCAGATTGTAAGCAAAACCTGAAAAAGTATAAAAGTAGTTTTTTCCACCAAATTATGATGACGTAGGTGCATTGCTTTCTTTATAGTACAATGCTTCAGTTTATATCACTTATGAAATGTTTGCAAACTTTTACTTTCTTGTATACGAAGTATACAAGAAAGAATTAGAACATAAACATTTATTTATTTATTTTAAGAAAAGCACACTGCAGAGAAAACTCCATTTACAGAGTGCTATAAACAACAAACACACAAAGAACAAAAGCCACAACTAGTAAATAAAAAAATGAGCTTGAAAATAAAAAGTTGAACTCGGAGAATATGCGTAATAAGATGCGTTTTGCAAACGCATTTATAATTAAAAACAAAACACATAATCACAAAAACATTAATACACACTATGATTCTAAAAGTCGTATTTTTAAAAAAAATTAAAAGACCATTTCCAAAAGGCAAGGGCTAAAAAGTCAAAACACGCAAACACCGAATCCTCTAAAAACACACAAGGAGTTTAAAAGATATCTTTGGAATGGAATCGTTGAGTGCAGAAATCGCATCAGTCAACAATATCGAAATGCTTTAAAAGCTGATTATTTTTTAAAGCCAATTATTAATTTTTTACCTGATAGATTTTATATGCCTCTAATGGGACTTTACTTGACTCTTGTCGTATCCTCACTTATTATGTAAATACCCATTTAGTATGTGAAAACAGCATAAACGCAGTTTTGAAATTAATGATAATAAAAAAACTCACGCGGTTTGTACAATCACCGATTCATTTATATTTGTGTGTGTACAGGATCACGATAACTTAAACGCAACAATCTAGATCAGGGGTCCCCAACCTTTTTTCTTTCGCGTACCCCTCGATTATTCTTTTTGTTTTTGCGTACCCCCTACTATCATATCCAATTCCCCTCCCCCCCAACCATCCGTCTATGCAAAGAGGTTTTTATCAATATTGTTAAGGTTAGCTTAAATTAGTGAAATGACTCGAATTTATAACATTTGCAGAAATTATTTTTGATTTTACATTTTATTACATTTCTACAATAGTATTAGCTCACGCCAGAGCAAATGAAGCCAGAATTGTAATTATTTCGCTTTAACTTATAAGGATAGCTAAAATTGCACTTTGTACACCTATTCAAGTGGTATGGTTATTAAATAGAAAATATTCACTTGGAGAAATAAAATTCTCTCTAACTTTTAAAATCAATTATATTTCCTTATTCCGAAATTAACCTTTTCAAGTTCACTACATGTTTCGTTTTGAAAATTACAAAATTTATTTAAAAAATGAGTATTAGACATGTAGCTGGTCATAAATATGTAAAGGAAAGAAAAATTAGCATTTTTTATTTTCAAGAAATTTGTGATTTCACGGTGAAACCAATGAACGGTAACAGGCTCTTTTCCCTTCGAATAAGTTATCATCGAGATGCAATTTAAATTATGTATTTAACTTATAACTATACGTGAGTATTCAGCATATTCAGCCTTCATAAAATCCAATAATACTTTCGAAGATTCAAGTTGAAAAATTATCAATTTGCGCAAGAACCTTCATTAATTTGTTTCTCTCAGAGATTGAAAGCAATTTAGCTCTTGCAATGCCGATATCTTTGTGAATACTAACGGTATACAACTGGAATTTTTATATAAGTTGGCCTATATATCTGGCTCTTAAGTTACGAAAAAAAAATTACGCTACATTTCGCCCATCTGCAATAAAAAAATGCTCAATGTGTGGTTTCACTCTGAAACCAATGAACTCGAAAGGGTTAACAGCTTTGATTTCACGTACCCCCAACTGGTCCTTCGCGTATCCCCGGGGGTACGAGTACCACTGGTTGGGAACCTCTGTAGTATACGAGAAAATTGTGGGAGGAACACTCACGATTTTTAAAGGCTTCCACTTAACTTCTTTTATGTTTGTAAAGATGAAATCTTGTAGTCGATTTTTCATTTATTACCGCCCACCGGTTCCACAGTAATGGTGATTTATAAAGTAGGGAAATAACTTTACTTTATAAAATTTATAAACTTATTTTTACTTTATAAAAAGCAGAGTTACAGCAAGTTAAAGCATGTAATAATAATTACTTGCCAAGTGCTTTATGTCGGGTTTTCGTTAAGTTTGGCAGAATAAATCTTTATAAAACAACTTACTATAGTTAAATCTATCTTTTTGGTTGCTTAGCTACCGCCCACCATGAAAGTTGGAACGCCCACTAGTGGCGGTAGGGACCAGGTTGACAACCACTGATTTAATAGATCGATTTTAATTAAATTTTGATTTGTATGAGATGCGTAATCTGGTTATGAATTTGAGAAAATTTGGTTCAAAGGTTCCAATATATTTATAATGATAAATTATTAAAAATAAAAAAAAAATAATTTAAAACACATTTTTTATCAATGTATTAAAATAGAAAATAATTTTTTTTTTTTATCAAAAATCTGAAGCGCAACACAAAATCGTTAAAGTCTGAGGCGCCGAAAGCAATACGATAAAAAAATTAAGCCACAATGAGTTCATAAACATTCATTACAAATTAATATATTTCATGAATGTGATTAAAATACCAATCTAATGAAAAAATTGCTTTCAGAGCCTCAAAATTTTACAATTTTCTTTTAATTTTTATATTTTTGATAAAAGAATTATTTTTTACTTTTTAGTACACTAATACAAGCTGTTTCTGAAAGCTTTTTTATTTTTATTCTTTAATGTATAATTATGTAATAGTAAGTCTTGTCTTAAGTATTTAGAAAGGTAATAATACATTATTTTCAAGAATGCTTGAATTGAATTATTCTCGGAAAATATTCAATTACATTCTTTTAGGTCTGGATGAGCACAAAATTTTACTATCTAAGAAGCAAAAATTCACAATATAGCCCTATAAACGGGTTTAGCTAAATGCGATTATAAAAATCGGCATTTTAACCAGTACAGTAATTACTCTGATATAGCACAGAGAAAGAGAACAGAACTTCCTTAATGTGAAGTCTAAACTTAAAGATTCGTAAAAGTTTGGCTCTTAACACGCCGTTAGAAATCACAAAGTAGTACAAGGGATTTTATTTTCAAAAATTAAAAAGATTTTCACTCAAATTGTAAAGTCATATTAATTTTTCTTAGAGCTTTAGATTTATTTTTCAGTTTTAAATTCCGAGATGCAATATTGAAGTAACGTGTTAATAATTACCATTATTAGTTGTCGCACATATATTTCTAGTTTGCTATAATTAAATTGTCACTATAATAATCATTAATTAAGTTAATATATATAACTATTACAACTTAAATGAATTACTGTATATTTAATTCTAAACATGGTGAAATAATCAAGACAATACAAATCAGCTAAGTGCCATGGGCCTTGCAGGAACACATTGATTAAACATGTCGAATATGTCATTTAAATGCCCTGTTGGCTAAAGAACTTGTAGTTTAAGCTTTCGCTGTTGGAGTCGAGTTATGTATTAGGAAATAAGTTATAAAGGGTGCAACGTGTTATCTTTGCGGTCTTTATTTTCGCACCTTCGGTAATAGATATATACTGGAAACAAAATCTTTTCAAATGAGATAAATATTCACGTTAAGGTATTTTTGTAAGTAAAAGAAATCAATTCTATAAAAATTACGAAAGTTAACTTTTTATACAATCCCCCATTCCTTATAGTTATATTTAGTAAAAATTACACCTATCCTAATGGACACAAAAAGTTTGACTTTTGTTGGACAAAAATTGACCGAAATATTTCATTTTAAAATCCGATTTAAAATCCTTCCTAATTTGATGCACTTTTAATGCATTTGAAGATGAAGTTTCTGTCAATATTTGTCGTACAGAAGTCAAACTTTTTTCGTTATATCCGTTAGGATAAGTGTCAACTTTTACTAGATATAACTATAAGAAACGGGACACCGCATAAAAAGCTAGATTTCGTAATTTTTATGAAATTGATTTTTTTTTACTTTGAAAAATACCATATTATGAAGGTTTACCTCATTTGGAAGGTTTTTGTAACAGGAAGTATTGCATAGCAACGGATTCGGAAACCCTCCGCTCTTTTGCGCACGCGCCGGGCGGAGTTATTTTCATCAAAATAGGGGGAAAGTGAAGAATGGAAGGGTGATGTTTACATTTTACTGAGCGTGATCTAACAAAGAACTTCGGAAATGCGCTCATATGGACTCTTTGCCTGACACCCCTTTCCGGTGTAAAATCGTCCAAAAGTGGTAGTCTCTGAATCCGTTTCATGAACAGTATATGTCTACGACCGACGACGGTTGCGAACATAAAGGCCGGGTGAAGATAACACGTTGCACGATAAGCTAAAACTTCATCTTCGTTGTGAGGATAGCAAAGTTTTGAAAAGAAGCCAGAAAAAGGGATTTTCGACTGGAATCTGACTATTACAAAATCAAATTTTGGAAAAATTGTTCACTCCGTCTTTCAAGTACCTCCGAAAGTCAATCAAAATATATCACATGCATAAAGAAAAAAAGAAAACTGCAGGTCCTTTCCCTCTCGCGTTTTATCTGTATTCATCTAAAAGATCAATATTTGCTGACTTCGATATTAAATGAAATGCTTCAGAAAGGATTAATGTTTTTAGAAGGCAGAGTAAATGATTTCTCTCCTAAGTAGATAATGGGAAAAAACAGCGGTAATGAGCTTGCGGGATTAGATTACAATCCATCATGGTGCAGCGCGCATTAGGAGTTCTGATTTTACAAAAGCGTAAAGGGAATGTGTAAACTAGAGAAAAAGAACTGACCAGATTGAGAATGAAGAATCTAGAAATATATTAAAATCATTTTAAGATGAAAGAAATTATAGAATTGAAACAAACTGTTTTAGCGAACACTGATGTAAATGCTGAATGATTGCCAAAAAAATTGTAGCTCGCTTCATTATTGATATACGTTTTTAAATTTATAAAAGTTTTGATTTACATCTTGCTGAGTATCAGAAAGCCGTTGAAAAGTCTACCGCGTAAGTTTCAGTTCTTTGCTATTTAAAGATTAATTATTATTTTAAGCATAAGCATGTTCTATAAAGTTCGGATCATAATAAAAACAATTTATATGAAGATAAGATTATAATAAATAGCTTATAGTAGGCGCAAAACTTTCTACATAAAGATAAGGCGATATTAGAGTATAATTTTTTCTGCTACGGATATTTTCGACAGTAGGATTCCGAACTACATGTCGAATGCATTTTTAATTTGGATTCTATATGCTATTTAGAAGAATTTTAATTCATAATCCGATAAATAATTTAAGTATAAGATAAGTATAAATCAGAGAAATCAATGCTATTTTCGGTTTGATCCATAATATCCCATTCGAATGATTTTTTAGAATTTATTCACTAATTTTCTTTTTTAATTCCAAAATCTTACTGTTTTTAAAGCATGATAAAAGGGTAATAGATTAGAAGATAAATATAGAATCTACAAACATGTTAAAGTAGTTTTAAGATGAACGTAATTGAAAAATTATTCATACGGAAATGAAGCATTCTGTTTCAGGTAAGCTGATAGAACTGAGCATTAAGTTACAGTGTGTATAAAGTAATTGCAGATCGATGTTCAGGGATCTATGTTTTGAAGTATTGATTTTTTTGTATTTTTCTGAATTTCAAAAAGTTGTTAACAACCTTACATCATCGTGTAAATTTCAATTATTTTTCATTTGAAGTTTAATTGCTATTTTACGAAAAAATAATCTTATAAACTTCAGCTTATAATAAAATCATTTTACTTGAAAGTAAGACTAGATTATCAGCTTATAAATAGTAGAAAAAAGTAAATATTTCCATGAAGATAAAACTACATTAGATTAAAATACATTTTTGTTTGGATAACTGTATTAAATTTCGAACTTTGAGTCGAATTTTTTATTGTTTAAATTATATATGCTGTTTTGGAGAATCTTAATTCCTAATCCGATGAATAATTTAAGAAAAAAGTAAGTCTATAACTGAAAAGAAATTAAGGGGGTTTATTTAGATGATAATGAGCCATAATACCATACCTGAATATATTTTAGGATTTATTTCCTAATTTTCACAGATTGTAGTATTACATGTAGTATATTGTAGTATTTTACCTAATATACTAACAATACATAGCACACAATAATAATATACTAACAATAATAACAATAACAGTAAAAATAATAATAATAATATATAGTTATATTGAAGTATTTTACAGTAATTAAAATTTAGTAGTTCTAACTAATAAAATAATTTATTAAATGAACCTAGCCTATTTTCCTGTTTCTTACTTATCCTTAAATTTCCTAATTTTCTTTAAAAATTTCGAAATCCTGCTTCTTTTTTAAATCTTGATACAAGAGAAATAGTTTAATTTCTAAAAAATATTCATTTGTTTCTTAATGTACATACTGGGTGCAACTTGAACATACACTATTCATATTAAAGGTGAGCACTAAATGATTCAGTTTTGTACAACATATTCTAAATCTAGCTAGTAAAATAATTTATTAAATGAACCAAGACTATTTTCCTGTTCCTTACCTAAAACAGTTGAATTATATGAAGATTTCTGTTACATCTACCAATGCGAATGTCATATATTTTTATTCAGTTTTTTTATTCATGTCTACGAAACAAATCTTCAGTTTTCACCTGTCGTTGTATGGTTCAGTTTTTTATGGATCTTATCAATTTCATCTTCAAGATGAATAAAATGATCAAAAACTAGTCCACAGAATTATTTGTGATGAAATGTCACAATTCGTAAAAAGTCACCACCAAATTTTAAATTTTGCTAATAGCCTTTACAAAATACTTCGATTCGTATGGCCGACCTGATTCTAATCATTTGTAAATGAGACTTAAAAATTAATCAAAGAAACGTTAAACTTAATAAAGAAAAAAGTTTATTATTTTAAATCTAAGATGTGAAAATGAAGACACACACATATATATATATATATTACTAAACGAAATGCGTCGTAAATATGGCATTGGAAATACTTGAACAAAGTCGATGGTTTGAAAACTAATGTGTGACTTTTAACTATTTGCAGCGAAAGGCATTACATTTTTAGAAATATGATGAAAAAATATCATGAATGGGTTTAGTTTATTATCTAGAAATAGAATCTGCAAAATATTTTTTTTAAAACCTATTTCATTCCGAGGGGGGTCATCCCCCTTTGGGGTCACCCCCTCATATGAGAACCCCCTTAGATACAGCCACCTTGATGCACTCAAAAAATATTGTTGAACCTTTACAGAAAATCATAAATTAAAACTTCAAGAACATTGGAGGAAAATTTTCGAGTTAATTTGCTAAAATTATAAACGTCCAGAACTAAAAAAATTTCTTATCTTTGAGTTAAGGAATTTTCCTAATCTTTTTCTCTAATAATTCCTATTCCAAAACGAAATTTCATAAGGCTGCTATATACATTCTAAAGGGAGTACTATTATCCCTATCCTAAACTTATTTCCATTTATAGTAACCATTTTCATTTATAGTTGAATTTAGCGGTTGAGAAGCGAGTGAAATTAGGTGTGCCATCAGCTGACACACTGCGCCACAAAGAGTTAACAACAGAAATTTACTACAAATATTGTTTTAGTTATGTGTTCTAATATAATAACATTTAATTTTCTAAATTCGTCAGTCATAAAGAAGAAAATTTGTTAATAAAACAGTGAGCTTTAGTTTTTAATTTGTAACTTGTAAAATAAAGAAAATGTGGCAAACGAAACAGAGGAATAAGGGTTTGAAGCTTTAATTCATAAAGTGCGATTCAACAATACTATCGAAGCAGAAAAAACTAATTTTGAGTTCTCTTCATTACAGTCGTTCGATTTCTTCACATTTTTTGCTGAGAAGTTACTGCAACATTAATTATGATCCATGAATACCAGAATGTCATATTTTATGTGGTGGAAGGTAATGCCTTCCTTTAGCCTGATGAGAAAGTTCGTGTTCTTCTTAAAGATAAGATATTTAATGAACCGGCAATGGATGGTCCATGATGTCATTTAATGATAACAACGCCATTTTTTTATGCGACTTGTGCTAAAACAGGAAAATGCAGAAAGAATGATTCCTTCTTATGGCGCGTTTCAAAAGAACGACCGTGAATATTTCATTTCTTTATTACATTCTACAACTGAAAAAATTGATTATTTCTCCTGTTCTAATTGAAAAAGAACCACGTTTGGGAACAAAGAAGCTCCTAAGAAGTTCTGTTAAAAATTTTGAATTCCAGCGTTAAAACTCAAAATAGTATAATTTTTTTTTTCTGAAATTATGCTAATATTATAGTAAAATATTTGTGTGTGTGTGTATCCTGTGGTATTAAAACTTTAAATAGTTCAAGAAAAGTCGTAGTGTGGAGGACTTTACTTTAGATGTTGGTTTCGTAAGCCGCAAACAGTTTTTTTTATGAGAAACAAATTAACAATAGTTAAAAGTTTGCTTGTAATTTCCAGTGAGAAAGAAAACCTTGGAAGTTTTTTGAATTCTAAATTAGAAATAGCCTATCAATAATTACCACCGCTATGGCCCCGTGACGAAGTCTCGGTTTCGCGATCGCAGGATTGTTCGAGTGCCGATTCTATGCAAGAACCGTCGTATATGCGAGCCTAGTGCGCGTTTAATCCTTCCGCGTTCATTGGTTTCTCAGTGAAACCACACATCGACCATTTTTTTATTGCGCATAGGCGAAACGTATAGTAATTTTTCTTTCATAACTTAAGAGCCAGAGATATAAGCTAACTTATATAAAAATTCCAGTTCAATACCTTTAGTATTCATAAAGGTATTGGCAATGCCAGAACTCAATTGATTTTGATCTCTAAGAGAAACAAAATGTAGAAATGAAGAAGGTTCTTGCACAAATTGATATTTTTTTAAATAGAATCTTCGAAAGTAATATTGAATAAGTATCCTGAATACTCACGTAATATACATAGTTTAAATTGCAATTGCTCACGTTAAATACATAGTTTAAATTGCATTTCGATGATAACTTATTCGGAGGAAAAATACCCCGTTACCGTTCATTGGTTTCAATGTGAAACCACAAATTTCTTGAAAAAAAAAACGCCAATTTTTTTACATTTTTTGAACTTGAAAGGGTTAGGCTGTCGACGGTCAAATGTCCTCCCGCTGTTGTCGGGCGGAAGTTTGGAGAAGGGGTGACGGCTCCGACGCCGCACTCGTCATCTTAAGCTTGGCATTCACGAGAAGTGTAGGCTGTGCCATTTGCTCCAAGACCGGTTTTTTCCCACCCATTCAAGTCGAAAGATTAGGCACGTCACCCACGGATGTTCCAAAGTTTGTTTTGATATCCTTTGTTTAGAGGGTTGAAAGTTCCAGAGTTACACCTACCCATGCTCCTCATCCTCCACACGGCGGATTTCCGATTTTACATTCAACATGATCTAGACTCGTCGCGGGATCCCAATCTAGGAGAACCTTTGTTCTCCCGCTACCATCGCAGCGAGGTTCTCGAAAGGCCATTCAAACTATTCGGAATTCCAACACTTCCAATCCTCTATGTCAGTTTTCATCGGTTTCTAACAATGACGAAAGGATTTTCCTTTCCGTATTCCAAAAATCCCAGAGTGGAACAGCGGGTGAATGCCCCGTTTTACCATGGTTCAGAATTAAGGTTCATCCCCAAAAAGCCCTCGTGTAGTTTTAAAATTGGATTTTATTAATACTAAATTAAATCTATCAATAAATTGAGTTTTAATAAACGAGAAATTGCCTAATATCCTATAATAATAAATAGCCCTATTAACACAAGATGCCTTACTTTATTTATACGATATCTTTATAATGTTGTACGGCATTCGGAATATTCTAGCAACATTGTGGACATATCGTAGAAACATCTTGTGCTATAATAGGGAGACATCGGATTCATGCAAGTTAAATTGGCACATTTCTGGTAATTATAAAAGATAACTTTATAAAAACGGAATTGGAGAGTTACAGATGAATTCTAAATTCAGAAATCCTTATGATTTACCAAATTATTATTAATCAAAGGGGAGTGAGATATCGGATTCATTCAAGTTAAATTGGCACATCTCTGTTAATCATAAAAGACAACCTTATGAAAACGGAATTAGATAGTTACAGACGAATTCTAAATTCAGAACTCATTATAATTTAACCAAATTATTATTAATCAAACGGGAGGAAACCTACCTTACAAGGTGTAAAGTTAAACAACACCAAAATAAAAAAATCACACACAAACTATTCTGAAAGAGTTCACAATGAATGTTTGTTGTTTAAAGGTTGATTAAAGGTTTCCTTAGTTAATGGTGATATCATGCATTCCTTAACGTAGAATCTAGGCTTACAGAAGAATTTCCAAGTAAAAATTCCTGAATTCTTAAAATGTCTTTATTTTTATTTATTTATTCATTTATAAACGTCTAACAATAGGGTTTCAGATATGGAAAGATTTTTTTTCGTATAAAAAATAAGTTTGTTTCTATTTGCACATGGAATACAAAAAACATTATTAAAGGTATTTCAATTAATATTTATGTCACTAAAAGAAGATTATGTTTTATATTGCATTGTGTATTAATTATATCAACACTCTCGTTCAATGTCGTTGCATTGAATTATACATAATAAATTGTACATGGTATTCTTCAGAATGCTTTGAATGCATCTTCGATGCTTATTTCATTAGAAGTTGAAATATATAGAGTATCCGTTACACCCCCCCCCCCCTTAACTTCGAAACGGTGACAGCTTAGGCCATAAAGTTGGTGTCTAGGTATAGTAAAAAGGCTATGCGCTACTCTATGAGACAACTTGCAACGCCATCTGTCGGAAAATTTTAGAATTAGCGGTTCTATCCCAAAAACGATACAAGATGCGGGAAAAAAGTCAATTACAAAATTGTAGAGCGTTTTCGATTTAGTACGAAAAGACATCTTGAGTGCAATAATGCTAAGAACAAAACGTGTAAAATGCTCATTTGTTTGCTCGCGTTTTCGGAAATTTTGACGTCATATGACACAAATAAAGGGAGAAAATGTTATTTTTCGGGCAAGAAATGACACAATTATACCTTTTCTTGTGGAAATAACAAACAGCAGGTGTACGGACCTTTCCGCCAACATTGTAGGACGTATTACTGTTGCTTGTGTTCGCACACCAACTACATGCTAAAACGTGTGCAAAGTGAAATTTAAACAAGGACTCAAATCTGCATTGTAGATGACAGAGACCACATTGAACACCGAAAATAAAGGTATATTGTGATAACTAATTGTTTTTTTTATCGTTTTAACCCGTTTAGAGACGTCACAGTTTCGGAAATCGAGAAAAAACAAAGGTGCACTTTAAAAGTTCATTTCTTCGTATTAATGTGTACAACGTACCTTTTTGTACTAAATCGAAGACGCTCTACAATTTTGTAATTGACCTTTTTCCCGTATCATGAACTGTTTTCGAGGTAGGACCACTAATTCCAAATTTTGCCTATAGATGGCGTTGTAAGTTGTCTCATCGAGTAGCGCATAACGTTTTTACTATACCTAGACACCAACTTTATGGCCTAAGCTGTCACCGTTTAGAAGTTAAGGGGGGGTGTAATGGATATAAGTGGGAACCCTGTATATTCAGTAGCGATTATTTCATTCTATTCCACAATTTAACCTCAAATTAATTGACGTATGTGTTATACTATTTATAAACGAACGCTGTTAAGGAAAGCCTAATGAATGCTAAACCAGCTTTTGAATGCATTTCTTGCATTAAATATGAATAAAAACAATTTTGTACGTCGGAAAAGTTACACGTCGTATGGTTAAAGGCAATTTCTCTGTACATAACAGCAATTGTATTTATTATCGTATTAAAGGAGAGAAAGCGGCAATTCTATACATAAACGCAAAAAAACTTTAGGAATGTATTATGAAAGCATTATTTACACTATCAGTTCCATCGTTTCATTAAACTTTTCTCATCGTTAAAATTGGTTCTATACGAAGTTTTGAATAGTGAATATTGGACTTATAGTAAGGAATCGCAAGCTGATATAGCTATTGTGTGAGAAGTAAAGCAAAGCAGTTGATCGATCAAATATTCTTTTATTAATTATTATTTAAACAATTAAAGTTTAATTTTATACGATAGCAAAAGACAAAATAAATAGTTTCAAAGCTTATGCCAATCCCTTTCATGTGGTTAAATTACTTGTTACGGGTCATTAAGCCTGCTTGGTTCGACGTATATCAGAAACCAATAAGAATTTCCTCAAAGAAAACCTTCAAAAACCTTCTGAAGCCGACAAAATGCTTGACTGAAACACGAAATAAACACTAGAAAGAGCAATTGTTTTCAACTTAGTTTCGATTTAAGCGGAGATTTCTGTGTTAAAAGGTTAAGCGTTGCTATTTTAACAATATGGCAAAAAGATAAAGGGTTACATTTTAAATGTTTCCATAAGTTTAGTAAACATTTGGTATACATTTTGATATTCCATACTTAACCCATACTTTGATCGCAATTAATGTTCACTATAAAATCCCAAGCAGCTCTTACATTAAATTTTTGGATTAGATTTCGGGTCACGTATTTCACTTAGCATTTCAACGATTCTTGGATTACAGTCGAGTCTCCATAATTCGAGGCGGACGGGACCGGGCCTACCTCGAACTATCGAAAACTCGAATTTTCGAAAGCATAAAATTTAATGAATAAATAAATGGAAATAAAGCAATTTTTAAATTTCAGTGTAGTATATTTAAATGAAAAATGCACTTGCATATTATTACATTACTGCTGATAGCAACAGGTTAAATATATCTTAAAATAATTGTCAATTGTTTTTAGTTTAAACACATTGCTCCTATGTATCGATCTTATATATATACCGTTTTCTTTGGGAGGGGGCATTTCTGTACGTGGCTTCGGGGTGCGCAGTGGACATATGACCAGTCGAACAGCAATAAAAACCAGATGCAGTAATTCTTTCACTTGTTGTGTATGTGTTGGTCATTATTTGGGAGCTAAACTGATTTTTTTTCACTAACTCGGATTTATGGAAAACTCGAACAATCGAGACTCGAATTATCGAGACTCTACTGTATACAACAATCACGAATATAATCTTTTTCTTTTTCGAATGCATCTCTACTGGAAAAATGTGCCGAATCAATGAATGGAGAATACAATGCGTGTTGTTTATTTTTCCATCATATTTTTTCCCCATTCTCGAGATGATCTGTTGGATAGAAACTTTTAAACTATTTATGCATTTTACTGATAATGTTTTTCTGTATGGCGATATATAGATTGAGTAAAATAAGTTATAAAAATGGAATTCACCTTTTCATACGTATTAAATAATAGAATTCCCACTTAACCCGTTCACTACATGTTTTGTTTTGAAAATAACTAAATTCGTTTCAAAATTGAGTATTATGCATGTAGCTGATCATGAATATGTAAATGAAAAAAATTTCGCACTTTTTATTTTCAAGAAATTTGTGGTTTCACACCAATGAGCGGTAACGAGCTATTTTTCCTACGAATAACTTATCAACGGAATAGAATTCAATTTATGCATTTAATTTAGAAGTATATCTGAGTATTCATGATATTCAACATTCATGAAATTCAATATTATTTTCGAAGATTCCATTTTAAAAAATATCAATTTCTGTAAGAACTCTCATCATTTTGTTTCTCTTAGAGATTAACCTCTTGCAATGCCGATATCTTTGTGAATACTAACGGTATACCACTGGAATTTTTATATAAGTTGGCTTATATATTTGGCTCTTAATTTATGGAAGAAAAATTACGCTATTTTTCGCCCATGCGCAGTTAAAAAAGGTGCTCAATATGTGGTTTCACTGTGAAACCAATGAACGAGAAAGAGATAAGGGGTCACCTCAAATATGGGGATGAAAACCTGCCGTATAAGTAAGCAGAGTCTCGCTTCCCGGTGGGATATAGTAATGGTGGGGATAGAATTACTCCTCGCAGGTGACAGATCGTACCTCCGTTTGAGGGGTCGTCGTATGAGCTTCTTGTAATAAGGGCCACAGTGCCCGATTGATTGTCGCGGCGGCGGGTCATTTATGTTTTCCGCATGCCTAGGCTGGGCGGAGTAATCCATTGGTTTATGGTTATTAAATAATTGAAAAAGTTGAAGAAAATTTAACATATGTAAATGAGGGGAGTATCATAGCTATTAATATGATTTTCTTTTGGGAACTTTGTTTACTAAGGTAATAAAAATTATTTTTCATTATAAAAGTGTACTTATTTTCGCTATAATCTGATGAATTATAGTCTTGTAACCTTCATTCCAGGTAATATTAATTAACTAGGTTAAACTCAACTTTTGAGCCGGGGTATAGGTGCCAAGTGTCATGTTTCGGAGATTGTGAACCGTCGAGTTCGTGTGCTCCGTTAAAAGCAATCATCGCTGGTGTGTGAGTCTTGTAAATGGAAACAAGAAAAAAAATATTTTTTTCCTCTCCGTATGCAAGATTAGAAAGTATTTTAATCGTAAAAAAAATTAGACCTCGAGATTTTTTATCAGTTTAGTTTTATTAACGTCCCGTTTTGAAGCAACACGAGGGCTATTTAGGGACATACCTCGTAATTTTGAACCGCTGTCAGATGACGAGGACGACACCTGAGCTGGCGCCCCCTCTCCAAACTTTCGCGCCACACCAACGGGAGGATGTTTGGCCACTACGTATGATTTGGAGTGCGACAGGCCCTATACACGGCGGATCTTCGGTGGAATCGGGTTTCGAACCTGGAACCCTCCGGCTGAGTCCCTACCACTAGACTGCAGCGGCCTCGGGATAATTTGACCATTCTCCACTTTTAAATTTTCCCTGAGCCTCAAAAATACATTTTTGGAATTATGACCATGTGCCGGTCTCTGTGTCTGTGAACACGATAACCCCAAAACTCAAAAAGCTAGACGGATGAAATTCGAAACAAGGTATCATGATCAAACTTAAGGTTTCTGTCCAATTTTTGGCGAAAACCATCTAAGAAGTCTGTCTGTCTGCCCGTCCATTTGCGTGAGAACTCAATACTATCTATATGTCACGAGACTTTGCTTGCCAAGTTGTCTCGTTGACGGCTGCCGCTATAGCAACTGGTTGTGTTAGAAAAGATCCATTTCAAAGAGAAACTCGACGGAAGTCGGGATTTTATTTTATTCTTGGTGCCAGTTTGAGGCGGTAAAAAGAGTACGTCATTCGTGAACTTCTACCGACTCGAAATGGATTCCTTCTCCAACAACCTGTTTCTATATCGACCGCCATCAACGAGACAACTTGGCGAACAGAGTCCTCGTAGCGGACGGAAAGTAACTCAAAAACGCAAGGAACTGGATAGATGAAGTTTGGCATATCCTTTTATTACAAGAAATGTAAATTTGTACCAAATTTTGAACCAAATTAATCAGCTTGTTGACTGTCTGCCCATCTGGTTATTCGTGTGCACACAAAAACGCAACAAGATTGATGGGGGCTTTTTTTTAAAGATATTTTCACCAAAATTGTAGATCTCTTTTGTAATTTTTGACTACATCCTTAGTGGGTGGATTGTCTGCTAGTTTCCCAGTCCGTGTGAAAATGATAGTTCATAATACAAGTAAGATAAATGGAAATTGGTATGCGATCTCGACATCAAAATTATAGATATATACCAAATTTTGGATCGAACTGGTGAGTAAAAATTAATAGTGCTTTCCCTGTTTAATGCATCTTCATATTTCTCTTTCGGTGGACATTTACGAATGAGAAATATAAAGCGAAAACCAATTTCATTTGATTGAGTGTGAAATTTCGTCTCCTTTGTTTGTGTCGAACAGTTTAAACTTTTCTATTAAAAACAAATAAATAACCCTCGCGATGCTTCAAAACGGGACGTTAATATGACTAAAACAAAAACTAAACTTAAAAGAAAAATGGGAATTTAATTCGCATCTTTTAAAAATCGAAACATTTCATATTAATTCAACGAACTGCGAACAGATTTGATGAAATCCATTAGCGTTGCTTGGGTGCCGAATTCGTACTCAAACAGCTCACGTGTATTACGGTTAAGATAACGAAGTGAATGCTTTTCAGATAAGACTATCTAAGCCTATCATATGTTAGATAAATTTAGACTGTTATCTCATTTGTTCACTAATTAAAATCCTCGTTTTGTAATGAATCTCTTGTCAAGGCGCATACCGTAACATGGTATCGCCTTTACATCTAAATGTGGAATTTTATCGATATTGGATAATTCTCACCCATTGTGGAAGTTGATTATTATTGATAAATTTAGAGATGGATGATTTTATAACATACTCAATTTGGATAAATATGTTAATTTTGAGAGAAAAGAAACTGAAGAAAAATCAGCCTTAACAAAAAAATTATATTTTTTTAATGAAAAATGTTACTACAAAACGTTTTGTTCTTTTTTAACGAAGCCCGAAGTGAAAAGGATCGCCCAAAGAGATTTATTACAATGAATGGAATATGTTAAATTAAAACAAAAATAAATATTTCAACTAATAACACAAATAAAAGGATTGAAATCGCATTCGACTTTTTCAAATTTAACGTGAAACATTGAGGGAGGGGAAATTCTGCTGTTTTTCCCATTATTTCAGAGGTGAATCAACTGATCTGGCCCATGTTGTTTTGCTACAACTATTTCCAACTTCTAAAAATCTTTTTGACGGTTTCTTGCGCTAGCAACATGCCGCCGGCCATTATCTTCCCACGTGTTTAGCCATCAGTTTATTTAAGTTGGAATAACGCCCTGTTTTGAAGCAACATATGGGCTATAGGGCTATTTTGGGATGGACCTCCTAATCTTGAAGCATGGTCAGATGATGAGGACGATTCCTGAGATGGTACCACACCACATTAGCAGGAGGATGTTGCTTTTTTTAATCATGTAAAACCTTCAATTTTAGCAGTCATATTTCTATATTTTACGTCTAATAGCAAAAGTGTTTCATTGAACCAAATATATGCAGTAATTTAATATAATACTGAAAAAATACTCATTTATATATTCTGTGTAATGCCTCATTTAGAAAAATTTAAAAAAGAAATCGGATTGAAACAAATAATAGTGGTTTATTGTTAAAAGTATGTTGAAACATTAGAACTTTCTGTTAACAAAACATTTAATTATGCAGAAATGCATCTTCACTTTTAAAATCGATTTGATATAGAAAAGAAAGGATACCTAAAACTGGGCAAATTTTAGAGAATCGTTGTTTGGCCGTGGAAAAATTTTAAAAATCGGATTATTTTTATAAAATGAAATTTCGTAAAAGGGCCGTTTTCACGAATTTGAATTTTGTGAAGCGGCCGTTTTTGTGAATTTGAGTTTTGTGAGGGGCCGTTTTTATCAAGTGGAATTTTGTGAAGGGTCCGTTTTCATGAACTGGAATTCTGTAATGCGGCCATTTTCATGAAGTGGAATTTTGTGAAGGGGCCTTTCTTATGAAGTGGAATATTGTGAAGGGGCCGTTTTCATGAAGTGGAATTTTGTGAAGGGGCCGTTTTCATAAAGTGGAATTTTGTGAAGGGGTCGTTTTCATGAAGTGGATTTTTTTGAAGGGGCCTCAAAATGTCCCCATTTTCCGCCTGGACCGGCCCATGGTATATGAACAAGTTACTATTAATGAAGAAGTTTGCCCCTTGTTTGGGAAAAATAATTAATCAGACATGTTAATTTTTTATTTAAAAAATTTCCCGAGATAATTAATTTTCAACCTTCCACTAGTTCTGGCAGAACTTTTGAAAACCAGCTTATTGAAAGACAAGACCAAGTGTTTTTATTAAAATGAATTAAACTATCAATTGTTTAAATAATTTTTTTATGGAATAACTTTCCTTCGTCTAGAAAAAAAATGTACCAAGTAAATAATTTTAATAATAAATTATTGAATTTTTCAAAATTAATTAAAAAGAAGGGGAATTTTGTATAGATGCAAACATGCATTATGAATTGTGAAGCCATTTATTTCAAGGGGCAAGAAACCTATATATTTTTTAGGTGAAATCTTGAAGCTTGAAATCATTCTTCAAAAGTTTTTACAAAAAAGTGATTAATCTTGTTACGATATTCTTCAGTCAAATTTTGATTCAGATTTTTTATGGAGATAAAATTTGGGACTATGCTTGGGTTTTCATGGTTTATTGTGAGAATCTAAATTGACTTGGCAAGAAGGATTTCCACACCGTTCATATTCTAAGCGTACCGAAATCCATCGTCTTCCTTGGTGATAATATTCAAGCGACTGAAACCCGATTCAAATATAATCGTTCAGATAATCTTCCCTAGTGATCCTTGATAGATGAAACCTCTTGTGTCACAAACGATGATTTTGCACACGTGTGCGTGATTACTGTTTAAGTACACTTTGTAGCTAACAGCTAAGTTTGGCGAACCACTGAAAAGAAATTCTAATACTTGCAGGTGGATCGGAAAAACACTGCTGATGCTTAGCTTGAAAGCGTCAAGATTCTTTCTCTTTCTCAGGACATAATTCTCATCTTATAGTCAGAAAAAAGAATTCCCGTTGAGTTTTTTCCTATACATATTGTAACAAAATAGTCTTGTGGGTGTACATGAATGTAGTCCAATAAGCAGGATTAAAAAAATAAAGTTCTTTATTTTACAAATATTCTAAAAAAAGAAACGTAGCACAAGTATTAAAACAGCACTCGTAAAAATTCAGAGCAGAGATTACCAAAAAATCTCAACACAGCGCTCAAAGGTTTCTTATCAGCTCACCAGCTTGCTTGCTGATCAAAATCCAACTGACTCTTTATTGATAAGATATTCTTATGGTTCATTGGGGCCGCAGGCCCCAACACCCATAAATCTAGCAGATATGGCTTAAGGAAAAATGGAAATTAAACCTAATTGTAAAAGCATGTACCAAAAATTTAAAACTTCTGAGAAGAACTTAAGAATTTATATGAAAACAATTTATTAAAAAGCAAAAGAAAATATAAAAGAGTTAAAAGTTAAGAAATTAGCATTTAAAATTTAATAAAAATTTTAAGAGTTAAAGATTATAAAATAAAATAATAGAAGGGGAGGCAGAAAAGGGAATCGCGGCGATTGGACACACTCTGAGAGCTTGCTTTTATACTTTTTCAACAGGAAGTGACGTCGTTACGTAGGAAGTGATGTAATCTCCAGAAAGTTCATGCAGCCAGTAGAAATAGCTTGATAGTTCAAGGTCTTTCTAGAAAATTCCTTTTGTCGCCAAACCTGTCGCCAAATTTATCGCCAAGTTGCCAAGTTTGTCGCTAAGATTGGCATTTCAGGGAAACAACTTTATAGCTTTGTAGCACTATTATAAACTATGTATTTCACTTAAAGAAGAAATCTTTGGCTCATTAATCTCCCAATTTTTGGAGAAAACAGCTGGACAAAGCAGAAAAAGAAGAAAAAATCATTTACACTCAACCGGACATGTTTGTCGTCGTTGTTACATGTCTTTAGAGGTTTACATTGATTTATCGGAAATATAGTTTGTTGGAAAAACTGATGGCTGGAAATATTCACGTGAGAAACTACTTGTATATCAATTCCTCAAAGCTTCAATTATAGTTGTAAATCATATACTTGAGAGGTAATTAACAAAATTTTGTAATTGTTAAACTATGGAGACAAAGAAAAAAACTTTTGTATAAATTTGGAAATTTGGTGGAATAGTCGGAATAAGAAGTTATGAAAGAAAACTGCTTCTTAAACAATTTTTATCGGTAATTCTGTACTTACATTATAATTTTTGGTTGACATTGATTTCTATATTTATTTAAATACTTATATCATCACTATACGCTAGAAACAGAGATATATTTGATTATTTTTTTGTTATGACATGAGACAAGCAAGGATTGAGTAAAAATCGGCTCATCAGCGTTGTTGCTGTTAATTAGAGTCTAACAATAAGGATCAGATTTGTCCGTGCTAAGTCAAAAATGTAGTAAAAGTTGAAGGGCTAGGATAAAATCTAAAAACTCATTTAAATGAGTCGAATCCAAAGAATGAACAGAGTGATACTAAACTTCAATGATGATATAATTTCTATCTATAAGACTTCATATTCAAATTCAGTGGTGTAATTAATTGATGAGGGTTAGCGATGCGGTTGTTTCAAAAAGGAGCAAAATATATTTTCTTCAAATTTATTGTTTACATAAGGAAATATCTTTTCCTCCAGAGAGAATGCTTATGTAAAAGTTTTTCCTCAGATTAGTTTTACTATTTTCGCATAGTTTAAGCAAATGCATTAATTCAACTGTATGCATGCATATTCACTGTATTTGATATTAGACCAATAGAGCAATTGTAAAGGGATGACTTTGAGAACTTAATACATACACCGATAAATACGACTTATGATGCACTGTAGACCGTAGAAAAGCCAGGGCTTTGTTTCAAGGGCTTCTATCAAGATTATTAGATTAAAATATAAATTAAGTATTATATCTTAGCGGACGGACCGTAGCTATTGATTGCTGGTAGTTTTTGATGGGCGTTTTGGATAGTAGCTTACCTTTGTATTAAAAGACGTATTAATTTAAGATTACGTGTTATGATATCAGTTATTTATAAGTAATAAAGTATATATAATAATAAAGTTATAATATGAATATAATATATGTAGTAAAGTATATAATATAATAATAAAGTTATTTTAAATAAGTATTCTAAAGAAGTGTTAATTAAAGATTGTCTCTTATCATATTAGTTATTTATTATTTACTATTAAGTAGTTTTGAACCTTTTACATTTTCCTTGTTCAAAGCACTCAGAATGTTGTTTAAGTAGTGGTCCAATAATTGCCTTTGGGCCCCCAGGTGGTTTATGTTACGGGCGTCATAATGACATATTTATAGTTGTCATTTCGAATTTCGACATACATAGATAGCAGGAATCCTCAATGATTAATCATCTGTGCTAGAAACTCGTTGACAGTGTCACTTCATGGTGGAAGACGTTTGCTCGAAGGCTTGTTACTTGCATTATTGTCACTAGCCCTTGGTCTTCACATTATTAACCGACTGGTCTTGAAATGCAGAGATTGTTCCCTGTTTGCTTAGAATGCGATCAACAAAGGTTTGTGAGTCTGGTTTGATTATCTTTTGGCTAATTTATTTAAAGACCCATAAACGCTCTTCTTGAAGGCTGGGGAAAAGGCATCAAATACCGGCAGCGATTGCTTTCTAGCATTCTACTGTCATGAAATGACAGTAGAATGTGAATGAATGACAACTCTTAATTGTTAGAGGACTTGGATATCTTTTTTCCTGATGGTGGTGTCAACTGTTAATTGTTAGAGGATTTGGATATCTTTTTACTTTCTCGTATACAAAGAGATTGTAATCGTCAAAAAATTCGAACTCGAGATTTTGACGAATCTCCACGTTTTAGACCTCCCTGAGTCCGAAAAACACAATTTTGGAATCGTGTCTGTCTGTGTGTCTATGAACACGGTAACTCGAAAACTATTAGAGATAAAGGGATGAAATTTGGTATGTGAACTTGACACATAATTTGTAGGTTTCTATCAAATTTTGGACAAAATCCGTCTACGGGAAGTCTGTCTGTCCTCTGTCATGCGAACACTATAACTCGAAAAATTGAATGGCTAGATGGATAAAATTTTATACACAGTTTTATCATCATAAATGTAGGTCCGTATAAAATATTGGGCCAAATCCGTTAAAGGGTTGACTGTCTGTCGGTCTGTATAATTTACTTTTGAAGAGAATCCGTTATCTCCACGCGCATGCGTACTGGAAGCAATCTTCTATGCACGCGAAAGGAAAGGAACGGAATTTCATTACGGAGTAGCGAATTACGTCAGTTTGTCCTTGAGCCGGTAAGAGTGGAAGTGTGTGATTACATGCATTTTATTCGGTACGCATCTCTTTGAATTTGATTCTTTACCTAGATATTTTTCAATCACTGTAATGAAAAACCTTCTGATAGTCATTGGATTCTGGGTAACAGTAGGTTCGAATTTTTTTAGCCACGCGGGGGAAGGGGAAACGACACCTTTTTGGGGAAGTATACGAGAAAGTTTAGGGGAGAACACTCCCGCTGGTTTTCTGATGGTGGTGTAGCATTTTATAGCTAAGCTAGAAATGACTTGTAGCTCTTTTTGTGTTTAGTATTTTAATTGGTATTGGCCTCTTATTCAGAACGGGGCGCACTGAACTCTTTGTAGAAGCTGTCTTTATGAAAACTACGATGAGAACATAAATAATTTTTTTGAAACTTACTTATTTTTAGAATATTCAGCTGAATTTCGTAACATTTTTCAACCAACTAATAAAAATGAAAGCTGCTAGTATTAAATCTTCTGAAATGATTGAAAGCAGATATTTTTATTTATAAGGATCAGTAGTAATACAACTGTTTTTTAAATCCTGTATATTATTATAATTGTAATAAAAACAATTAATATGCATGTGTATATTCCTCATATAAGTGCAGGATAAAATGCCATAATATTTTGTAAGCGCGATAAGACACAGAAATTGTGCTATTTTAATGACATCATTTTCATATGAAGTTTTAAGGCAAGTGACAGTTATCTTGAATTAAAGAGTTATGGGATTTGAAGCAACCAAGGCTGTTATCCCCAAGTGACAGTTATTATGCAGTTGGATAGAGCTATTGAATTTATTTATTTATTTACAACCCGCTCCGACCCAGCCTACCCAGGAGGCTGTAAGGCCTTCCATAGGCCGGAGGGGAAACATAAAACAAAAGAAATGAACTACATTAAAAACGAGTTTACAAAGAACCCCAAGGTGTGAGCAGAACAAAGAGCTATTGAATGTTGGGATGATGTAAATATGAAATTTGACAAAAACAGAAAACAAACCTTTTCTTAAAGTTTTAAGAACCGTTATTATTGGGAGAGGCTACCACAAAACAAAAGAATCGATTTAGAAAAACAAACGTCTTGCTGTGAACAAAGTAATAAATCGATAAATCTAAGAAATCCATTTATTTGATGGATTTATGGAACAGGATTTATTAATGCATAATTTTATTAATCAATATTTCATGCAGCAGGTGTTCAGGCGAAAGGAGTTCTCCATTGTTTAAAGATATTACATGAAAAAATAATAGGGAACATCATGCCGAGAGATGCGTAAAAATAATACAAGTTATAGAAAAGTATGCAAAACACACTTAAAACCATTTTATAACTAATATCGAATTGCTTGCTGAGTTTTAAAGGAATGAAGAAAGCAAATAGTAGTTAATATCATTAATCATTTATAGAAAAATTATTTGAAGCAGTGAATCTTCTGTTTAAAAAACGAAAGAGAGTTTTTTTTCCTGAGTACTCGCAAACACTTTGGATTTTCAGAAACCTTCTATTCATGACAGTTTTCCAATAAATGCTCGCTAAATAAGGCAGTCTAGAATATTTCTCACAGGCAAAAAATGAAGCTACTGGAACGTTACATTTTTTGCCGTTTTTTTCGTAGTGTTTCATAGATATATATGAAATAATAATCCCTTGAGATAAATCGTTATTTATGCTTTCGTCAGGCGGAATTTTAAAAGCGAGTATGGTCTAGTGTCATAATAGTTTTATAAACATAATATAAAAGTTGTTGCGCTTAGGAAGTGCTATTACAGTTTGCAAAAAAAGTAGATGTCTCTGTTTTTGTCTTGTTTCCATATTCAGTCTTGCGTTAAGTTGGAGAGTTGTGTTATGCTAAATAAGAAGTTGAGCTTTCCTTTATGTCATGCAGCTTTGAAAATAATCTGCATTTTACGCTTAAAACGTCCGATGTCATACAGCTATATTATCCGTAAGTGTCTTCAAACATATATGAATAATACAATGCTAAAAAAAAACCAAAACTATATATCTCAGGCTCGATAATTTTATGATATTTGAATTTCAGACATAGTCTGTTGAGGTGAATGCATATTTAAATGATTCAAGTACTTATTTATTACCATGAAAGCATTTTGGATTAAACTTTTTCTTAACATTTGAAGCACGCAGGTATTGCGTAATATAGAATGATATCGTATAATATTTGTAATACCATATTGCATAATATCGCAAGGCCTATAGTGGCAATCGAAGGTGTGGAAAAAATATTCATTCTTCAAGCTTTTACGTTTAATGCGACTTGATGTTCCGAGAATTTCCTAGAATAGCGGAATACCTTAGGTAGAGAGACAACAAATCTTAGCACAGAATTATACCTTCAACAACATAGGCCTTGATAACGCAGTATGCTCTGGCATGTTTTTGTCTTAATACAAGTTGTTCGATGCACCGTCGGATATATCACAAGAAAGCTAATTGTATTTGGACTGCCAGTGACTTAGCTACCTGGGGCAAGGAGGGGTATAAATGTCCTGTGTGCTTGTCTTAGAGGGGCCATGGATTTAGAACGCTACTGCGTTTATGTCATTTTTAACTCTATCGATACGGGAACGTCCCAAATGTCTTTACAAGCAAAAGACGGCAGCCGTCCGAAGCGTCCAAATATCACTGTAAAGTTTCCATCTCCTGTAGTTGATTTCACACCTGCAGCGCACGCTTTCTTCGTTAGAATGGCTCGCCCAGACGGGTTTGGGGAATAGGGGTTTTCTTAGAAATTCGAGAGTGTCAGCTGTCATTCAAGTTTTTGAGGGGGAGGGGGAGTGAATTTTGGATATCTTTGAAAGAGGGACTGGGACTTAATCCCGTATTTTGAGGTCCCTCTATTCCAGTGGTCTTCGGAATCAGAGGGTTAAATCAAAATATAATGAGGGTGTGTGAAAATAATACCATTCTTCGGGCACCATTTACACTGTCGATTTACATTTGTTAAGCCATTAATGAAAAACAAACAAACAAATTATTCCCTTGACGCCACTTACCCTCACTACGCCACTGGTCATTTTGAAAAACGTTAGTGGGTTATTGAAACCAAATAGGGGAGAGTGGGGTAAAAACTGGTACCCTTGATTCTGAATTGCACTCTACTAGTTAAGAAAAAGAAACAGTCATAGTGGCGTGTGGTAGCTGTTGAACGCACTGGTTCTGTGAAGGTTTATCTCTTTTGAGGCGCCAACTCTCTAATGTTCGTTCAATTTTAAACTGACCTTACTTAAAAATCATTGCAGTTATAAAAACTATATTTAGTCCAGCTTATTATACGTTCACTAAGGATTCATACTTTATCAAACAATAAGGAATTACTCCAATAATTGCGCGGTTCTGTTTCGTTTTTCATAACCTCTGCACTCGGGGTAAAACCGGGTACTCCAAGTGGCGTAAGACCGGGACAATCAGTAGTGATGATTCCTCCGATGAAGACTATAAAAACACATCAGACGTTGTTTGTTCATGTTTCAATGATGCATTTCCTAATTTAAATAAAGAAGGGTTAATCCAATATAAAAACTGTCTTAGCTGTGACCACAAAAGCTGTAGTGGCGCGGAGGACGAAGACAAATGCTTTATATGTGAATTTTGTAACTAATATTCTTAAATTGTCATATAAAGTGAAAATAATCGCAACTTTTCCACTGAAAATAGAATTTTCTAATTTTCCATAGCGTTAACATGCGTACCCGGTTTTACCCCACTAGTTGGGCAAAACCGAGTAGTTTGACTTTTTTTATTATAAAAAAATCATTGATAAAAAAGTTATGAAACAATGACTTTTCTGGAAATATAAATTGTACTCTGATAAACAATGAATATTTTAATAAAATTTGACAAGCTCTATGTCGAAAATTTTAGTTACAACAGCTTCCCGGTTTTACCTCACTTTCCGCTACTATCACGGTGCGAAAAAATGACTTGCCCCGGGAGCCGTTCACACAAGCTAAACCACTAATGATGAATGGGGCGGGGCGAAAAAATCATATTATGACTCAGCCGCCATTTACCCTAGCTACGACCCTGCTGATTACCTCATGCACACGATAACAAAATTCCACTATAACTGCTTCCAGTGTTAACACAGCGTTGCAATTTATTTACCATCCACCGTGCATTGACAGCCACCACGGCATTTTAACACAAATTAAATTTTTAACAGTTTCATTTCATTTTTAACATTTAACTGAATTTTTACACATCTGCAATTGTTGTTGACTTTAAAATTCTGAACTTATTTCTGACAGCTTTACTTCTTTCTTTTCATAATTTATTTTACAATGCGTGCTCAGTATGTTTTCCTCGCACATGATGCGCTATATTCTCTGTCAAAATATCACTATCAACTGCAATATGCTACATGTCACTGGGGATCTTTCTGGAGCGCAACGTTATAAGGTCCTTTAATTCGGTTAAATTATGATGACCCTATAGCCAAAAATCACGTGGGGTAAGAACAGGAAAATATAAATTTGCGTAATATACAATCACTGCTACTTTTTTTGCAAAGCACAAATTATAAATGTTAAAAAATGCCCTAAAAATGTAATTAGTAGGAAAGAAATATTTCTGTGTTAAAAATGTCTATTAAATATTAGCCATGTAATTCGTTCCTTTTTTTAAAAGTTTTTCTGGCTATTTTACTGCCCAAATTCAGCCTACACCGCTATTGGTGGTGAAAATGTGAAGTTTTTTTGTTTAATAAATTAGATTACCCATGGTCTAAATAGTATGTGTGTGAAATGGCGTAGCGTTTGGCCTAGCATTTTCTTTGCAATAAAATTTTCTTTGTTTTAAACACCTATGCTTTAATTATGATAACTTGTACAATAATTTGTCTATTTACCCAACCATATCTTTATCTCTGTCATATTTAGAAAGGGATTCACTGCCTATTTAAAAAATGAACTAAATGAAATTTATGATTATAAAAAAATGAAAAAAAAAGGAACTGTAAAAAATAGTTAGCAATAGTTACCTCTTCAAAATATAATCTAAACAGAAACCCATTATTAGAACCCTCCACCCCTTCATCTAATATTTTTAATTTTTTCCCACATCACTATTGTAACCTATTATCTTTTCCAGATCACTAGTGTAACCTATTATCTTCCCAGATCACTAGTGTAACCTATTATCTTTCCCAGATCACTAGTGTAACCTATTATCTTTTCCAGATCACTTACCCTATTATCTTTCCCAGATTACTAGTGTAACTTATTATCTTTTCCAGATCACTAGTGTAACCTATTATCTTATCCAGATCACTAGTGTAACCTATTATCTTTT